>JAFEMH010007912.1:0-71219 GCA_022495995.1 Adenophora triphylla var. japonica
ATGACATAATGTGGAGGCCAACCTTTTTACCGGGGGCTCGCAAGCTTTTGGCTCTGACACCTTCTTTTGGTCTACCTTCTTCGTTTTCGAAAGGCGATTCTCCGTCTTTGAGGAATTGTAAAATGACGGTGTACCAAGGTTCCTTTATGGGCCTCTGGGTCCCGAAGTCCACTTCACAACGGAAGAATTTAGGGCTTCTCTTCTACCCAGCTGCTGAAGGGCTTTATAGCTTTTCCCTCGGGGATCTCTACCCGATGAGGCTAGAGTAGGCCCTAGTGGCATCTCGCAACTGTTCTTTTCCCTCGGCAAGTAGTGGAAGAGTCACTTCTCTCAACTGTCCGATCAACTCCTCCATAGCCGGGCATGATATCGTTGCGATTAGAGGTCCACGAGCCTTCCACTTGCTGTGGAGACTTGGTTGATGCATCGAGTGCCGAAGAATCTCCGTAAACTTCGAGCCTTCCTTGACATTTCTTTTCTAAGGCAAAGCCTCGAAACCACAAAGCTGATGCGAGGCTTCATACTCGGCGACATTGTTCGTGGCGGGGAAAGTTCAACTCTGAGGGCTATGGGGGTATGCTTCATCTTTCTCGGATCGACCAATAGCATTCCTACACCATTTCCTCTTTTTGTTAGCGGCTCTGCGTCTCCAAAGAACAATTGCCATCTATTCTCAGAACTCAAGCTGCAAAGATCCCTTCATGCAGGAATTGGGGTTCGGGCCCCTCTCGTCTTCATTGCGGGGAAGTTCGCCGGGTGATCCGACAATGCTTGACCCTTGATGGCCTTTACGGTCACATAGTTGATGTCGTGATTCTCGCCAGGAAAGGGAAGGACCACTTCGCTAAACGCATTGACAGGGAAGGCTTGTCAAAGATGTACTTGATAGGTGGTCCATTTTCGAGACCAAATTCACGAGGTAGGCTTCGCATATAATGCTTCAATTTGCACGACTACCTGCACCTCGCCCTACATACGAAAAGTCTTTTTCACATCTTTGAGTAATCGAGCTCACTCCCTGTAGCTTCAGCGACCGACAAAGTAAATGGCGTTTTCTACCCGAGAGTCTTTCTTTTCTGAGCAAGCATAGCTGGCTACCGCCGTGTCCACGCCCGACGGTGAGATAGAGCGAGAAGAGGCTTCGTGTCTATGTGGGGGCATAATGTACCGGGGAGATGTACTAAGTATGCCTTGATCTCGGCGGTCAAAGGCATCTTGGCATTCTTCGGTCCATTCTCGTGTCCACATTCTTCTTCATGAGCTTGAAGATGGGCTCGCACATAGTGGTCAACCGATTGTGAAACGGGCGATGTCTTGCAATTTACCCATGAAGCTCTTGCGACTTACATGCGGGTTTCGAGAATTGGCCTCATATCCATGATGGCTTTGATCTTTCGAGGGTCGGGAACTTCTATACCTCGCTCCGTGACCTTCATATAACCCGAAGCACTTTTCCCCTTGTCAGCTCCCGAAGGCGCATTTTGGCAAGGTTTAGTCTCATGGAATGTTTGTCAATCGACCTCTCAAAAAAGAATTTTCGTAGAGTCAACAAAGTCTTCGCCCCACCCTCTCCTTTGGAGTGGATTATCATGTCATCTACGTGAGACCTCAATTTCCTTGTGGATCATGTACATGAGAAAAAGCGCAGTCATTCGCCGCTTTGGTAAGTAATAGCCGGCATTCTTGAGCCCGAATGGCATTCTTTGTATAACGATGGGTTCCCACGTGGTGTGGTGAAGGCTGTCTTTTCTTGGTCTTCCTCGGCCATCTTGATGCAGTTGTAGCACAAAAACCATCAACGAAGGATTTGACTTCGTAGTTGGCGTGGAGTCCACCTTTGAGATGTCTATGTTTGGCGAGAGGGTAGTCGTCTTTGGGGCTGGCCTTGTTCGAGATCTCGGAAATCCACACGGCGGCGCACCTTCCCGTGGCCTTGGTTACGGTCACGATGTTGGACAACCATGTCGGGTATTGATAACTACGATGAACCACTACCCGCGGTAGCTTCTCAATTTCTTCTTTGACTTGTAGAGACCATTCCGGCTTAATCTTTCTCGGTTTACATTTCTTGGCTTAGCATGCGGTGCTAGAGGGATTACGTGTTCTACTATCGAACCGTCTAGCCCGGCATATCTTTGTATGACCATGCAAACACGTCGATGTATTCTACGGCGGCTCGATCAATCTATCCCTTTCAACCCCACGGAAGAAGCTTCCAATTCGTGTCTCTTTAGGTTCCTCAATAGTACCCAAGTTCACACTTATCAAAACCTCCTCGGCGGCTTGGGCCCGGTTTTCCTCTTTTACGAAACACGCTTAAAGATTTCTTTAATGTATTGTTCGTTTAGTGTGTTTGCATCTTGTTCAAATGATTCATTATTAAGCTGTTGTTAAGTTTTGAGTTAATTTATCATTTGTTAAGTTGGCAATAAGAGGATAATCGTAAAGATTTGTCATTTCATTCAAGATAAGGGGAAAGATGACATCGATTACATTTTCATAATCCTCGGGCGTGAGGCCTTCGGATGACTACGAGAGACTGGAATTCGAAGATTCTGACTCGGCGAATATCGACAGCTTAATCGACTCTGGACCCTACGCTACTTATTGACTCGAGGGGGACTTGACAAGGGTTGGGCCAGGGATCTCGCTCCTTCTTCTTTGTTGCCACAGGGAGTAGCGGTCTTGTCGGCGTTGTCATTTGATTGTGCACTCTGCGGATCATTATTGCCTTTGTCGACACCAATTCCATAGGAAGTACTCGGGCGATACAGCGGGAATCTCCTTTACGAACTTATCTTCATCCATTTGTACCTCAGGGCGGTAGGACCGGTTGTGCTTTCGGCATACGAGATACGGCTCTCTTCATCCCAAAAGTCTTCGGCTTGTTCACTCTTCTCTCTACCTTTTCCCAAACAGGGGTTGGGAATGATCCTCGGGAGTAGTAAGAGCCATTACAAACACGATTATGCTCGTCGCCCATGGGTAATGAAGGGTTACGGAGAGACTTTCATTAACATGGCTTGTTTTACTTCAAACTCGCAGTCTTCATAAGTGAGCCTTTCTTCTATAATCTTGACCATAGTTCTTGGTTCGATGTCGTAGAAAAGAGGCCGAGCTACGACAACATTAACGAAATCGGTTCCGACTATGGGTCCAAACTGTCCCTCCGTGGCGGCGGCATTAATCGAGATCTTTCCATTTCCCTGTAATTCGGCATAAGGAATATTGAATTTCGGGATATCTATGACCCCTGGATTTCCAAAACCATTTCCATTTGTTCCTCCGAACTCGATCATGTTGACTCGATTGTTAGCGGGAAGAGGATTCTTGACCACATTGGGACCCCGAGGTGGTTCTAGCTTGCCTTCTTCAACTAGGCGAGAGATCGGGAACTTCGGGTAGGTGCAATCATTAGTGTTATGGCCATGATAATTGTGAAAGCGACGAGTGTTTGGTCTCCGTCCATTCTATCTTGGGGTTCCTGGGCTTCCGGTTTTCCAAAGGTCGATGAGTCCTTGGGCTACCAAACCGTCGAAGACCTTTTCTAGTGGCATTCCGAAATCTTCGGCGGTATAGAAAGGGAGCTTGGGCTTTGCGGCGGCTTGGCACATTACGTCCCGCTTTCTCATTACGAATATGATTGCGGCGCCAATCACTTCTTTTCCTTTCACGGTGGCAATTTGGGGCATTTGACAGGTGCTTTGTAAGCGATAAGAAGCGGCATTCTGTGGCGGGGCCATATTGAAGGCATTCTCACACTTGGTGCGGCATTTACCATTGCCCGAAGGTCGGGATAGTAGTAATTGCCAATTTGGACTCTTAGTTGAGGTTTCAAGCAAGATTGGAAGATCTCCATCTGTTCCTCTTCATTGAGTGGGGTCATCATTTCACCGAGCTTCCAATTCCATCTCTTGTAGAATTCACTTGCTTGGCTCATCGAACGTTGTAGGGTACCACAGAAGGTCATTCCGGTTTGGTTTCCCAATTCAAATTGGCCTTATACTTTTCTAGGAACGCTTCCTTGATGCAGTCCCCAAGTAGCTCGGGCCTCTGGTTTCACATGCGGGAACCACCTAAGAGCCGAACCTTTTAATGATAACTGAAAATGATCGGCCATTTGTTCTTGTGTACAATCTTTGGCTCTCGTGGCAAGAATGTAGCTTTCAATGTGAGTCAGGGGACAATCGGTGCCGATTGAACTTTTCAATTTACGGCATTCGGAATTTTGGAGGGAGAGGGACAACTTTCTTTGGGATCGGTGATGCGGTATCTTTGTCCTCTTGGTGTCTATTTCCCCAAACTTCTCTTGCATGGACCTAACTTGTTCCATTAGCGAAGCCATGTCGGAGTCGGGGGATGGTTTAGGATTGCTTGATTCCGGAGAAGGCTTATCGATTTGGGTGGAAGGACGGTAGGTGGCACGGTGGTAGCCGGTACCAAGGCTTGGGGATCTTTGGAGGGGAAATAAGTGTAAACTTGACCGGGTCCCGTGTTCCGTGAGGCGGCCGGAGGCATAGGAATTAGGCTCATAATTTCCGAAGTAGGAAAAAGGATACGGAACCTCCTGGGGTCACAATGTGGGCAAAGTTGGAGGTGGAAGATCTGGCGTGGCGAGGACATGAATTGTAAGGATCATTGAGCTGATTTTGAGGCCTAGGGAATGCACAGGATGGCCCATGCGAGGAGAGGAGTGAATCCCGTAGGGGTAATGCGAGAGAGGCTGCGTAACCGGGATAGCCGAGGCGTTTGCTTTTACGGTTGATAGGGAACAAAGCTAGGTCTCATTTTGAGGAGGTGAGGGTGTCGGGACCCTGATGGCTTCGAGATGTTGGAAAGGACCGAAGAGAGGTAATCTGGATAAGGGATCGTATGAGGATGGAGGAGGGCATTGGTTATAGGTTGATGGAGCCGAGATGGTCACATACGGAGGCTCATCTTCTATCATCACCAAGGAACCGATTGGGCTCGACCACTATTTGAACTCCATGACGACGAAGCGCTTCAATGAGCGTGGCTTGCTTTGTTCCTGCATGGAGCCTTACGATTTTCCGGGGCTAAAGGTTAGCTCTTCTTCCCTAGTCATCTGGTTACCCAAACCAAAGGCCTTGTTCTCTGTCAAATCGGTCATTCGACTCTCGAGCGAGGATTACGGCGAACTATGCGAGGATTCTGCGCTAACAAGTCGGCGGCCCGGTGTTCTCACCCACTTCTTTCTCGGCTGCGGGAAAGGGATAGGAAAGGTTTAGACTCGGGGTAGGTGTTTAGGAATTTGAAAGGCTCAGGCAATATGCAAATTAGAATCTTCAAGTTTACTTAAAACAGTGTCTTTTATTAATATCTATTTGGTTGGCCTTCTTTTTTCACAACTACTCTAGATCCTGGATCAGTGGGTTCCGTCACTACGTCTATAAGCCCCTCGTATTCCACCTGTATTTCGACCTCCCAGGGTGGACAGCCCCGGGCGAGGGTCCTATAGGGCACGCGGATCCCACCGACCGAGAGTAAAGAACGCTCCTATCGGGTCTAGCGGGTCATAGGACCTTTCAACGCACGAGCGATGCGGATTATAGTCAAGGCAATACCGGGAAAGTCTCGTCTCTCTGCCTTGACGGATCTTTGACAGAGTTTCGCTTGAGCGAATGACGGTTTCTGACCTTCGGTAATGTCCGAGAGAATAATAGGCATGGGTCGGGCGGTAAAAAGCCGGATGACACAGTGTCACATTGAACTTCGTTGCATACGCGGTGCGTGAGTCGAAATCGAAGTCAATGCCGGTCAAGATCTTGCCAATTTTTCCTTGTCGGAATTTTGGCAGAGCTTCGCTTGAGCGAAAGATCTTTTTATTTTTGGCAAAGACTTGGTCTTGACTCTTACGCATTCCGTGCGGGTCAAGGTCAATAGTCAATGTCGGAGTCAAGATCCCACCGATTTTTCCTTGTCGGAATTTTGGCAGAATTTCGCTTGAGCGACAATCTTGGCTTCCGTTATGAGCTAAGGCTTGACCTTTACGTGGGTATGCAAGCTGGGCTATATGACACGGACTAGACCAAAAACCAACCAAAAGTCACGGTTTTGAAACGTGTGACACGGTGTGCATTGTCGACAGCCCATTTGCCATGGGAGGTTGGGATGATTCCGTGCGCGTCAGGAGCATCGTAAGAGGTCATCGTGGCTAGCAGTTGGAACCACCCTCGGGTTTGAAGGACGTGCGTGCAAAAGTGTACGAGGATATATCGGGTGCGCGTAGTGTGCGGTCTCCTAAAAATGTTCCTTTTGAGTTAAAACAGAGATTTTCATAAATGTGTTTTAAAGGAATGATTTTCGGGACGGGGAAGAATGCAACACATAAGCACGTAAATTTTACGGAGCCCCGATCGATCATGGAGGTGAGTAGCCCCAAGCTGCTAGGGCGCCAGATTAACCATGATTTTCCTGGTGGAATTGCACGAGGTCGCCCGGTCGAGAATCCAAGGAGGATTGAGCCGTACGACTGCATGGATCAATTTTCCAGGTTCCACTCATTTTGCTATTTTTCGGGTTGTTTCCCGTTCAAAGTATGCACAGATTCCAAGATGCAAATGATGCAATGCATGGTAAAGAAAGCAAGCATGATTAATGAAATCGGCGATGGGAGTCTAACCCGCTCAAAGGGAAAAGCTTTATTTTTTTTTTCAAAATTGTTTTTCGAAAAAGGGATACTGGTACGTGGATTGTTAAACCACCGGTTATCCCAACTCCCACGTCAGGGAGTGTACAGGAAGGGCAAGTGGTTTCCACCTATATACCAAGTATCGATTTTAGTTTGTTTTGAAAATAGAAGCTTTTCTCCTTTGGGATATTCCCCAGCGGAGTCGCCAAACTGTGAATGTGGTGCCCAAATTTTGTGTTGGATTCACGCGAGTTTGAAGACATCCGAGTTATTTGAAAAACGAAGTCGCCACGCCATTTTGATTACCTCAAAACTTTGAAAAAAAGGTTGTTTTATGGGTTCGGAGGTTAAGTTACCCCTTGGGAAGAACGTTTGGCGTTCACCCAAAGTGCCTTGCCGGAGCAAGTCTCCCGAGATTTCATTAATCGTGCTTGCTTGCGTGCTTTCTTATGTGCATGTGTTTGAAAATAAGGGGAGAATGTCCCAAGTTGTCTTCCGGACGTACAAACCATTTGTTGGTTGTCGCTCGGGATTCCTTGGAATTTTATGTATTCGGGATTATGATCCCGTCCTCATCTTATGACTTGTGATCATCGCATTTTAAACCTCGGGACCCTCGGGACTTGCGTGATCGAGAGAATGACTCTCTTTTGGTCAAAGATGAGGTTCTTTAGAAAAGGAGGGTCCTTAGCCCATCAATCCTACGCTTTAAGACGGTCGAGCTCGTATAGAGGCTTCATACTCTTTCTTAAGCGATAATCGGAGATATAGGGTTCAAGGTGTCCCTTTCTAAAGAAATCGTGAACCTTTAATGGAAGGAACGATGTAAAGATAGGATCTTTTTACACCGGTCCGTTCCAAGGTTGGGGGAAAGGGGAAATGCATGATGAAAAATGACTCTTTAATGAAAAGATGACATTTTTGGGTTGCAAATGATGCACTTAGTTTAAAGAAATAATCTTTATTGCAAATGATGCATAAAGATTTGATTTTTATGCAAATGATGCATTTTTGTTGAAGAAATTGGCATTCATTATGCAAATGATGCATAAAGATTGCATTTTGAAAAGCATATGATGCTAGTTTATGGTAAAGACATGGTCTTTAAAGCAAATGATGCTTGAACAAGGGGTTTTGAATGCAAAGGATGCATTTTTATTGAAAAGATTGGATTTTTATATGCAAATGATGCATAAAAATGACATTTTTATTTGAAAATGGGGGTTTTAGGTGCAAAGGATGCACCTTTATGAAAAAGACTACATTTGTATGACAAATGAGGTCTTAATGCATGCAAAAGGGAAAGGGGGTGATAAAGATGTGATCTTTATGAATAAATGCCAAGTCCCAAGCAAGATATATGAATGCAATGAGCAAGTATATCAATTAAAATGCAAGGTTAGGGAGTGCGAGGTTACCAATGGTTTCCTCTTCTTCTTTGGATGGAGCTAGGAGGAGAGAGATTGGTCTTGGATCTTCAAGGAGGAGGGAGGGAGCTTCTTGGCCTTCTTCTTCACCTTCTTGAGTCTTCACCAATATTCTTCACGTCTTGGGAGTGACTGATTGTATTGCTATGGATTGTATGTATTGTTGTTGTTGAAATGGGTAGAGGAGGGCTCTATTTATAGGCGATGCAGGATAAGGCTAATGAAGCCGTGCGGTCGAGGCGACGAGCTAATGCAGCCGTGCGGGCTTATCCATTGTGACTCAGCATTCTAGAACCATGCAAGGTGGCATTATTCTAGAACCTTCCCTCCTAATTAAGAAAAACGTGTTTCTTAATTAGGAAGGATTCCCTTCGGCCTTTATTTAATTAAAAACAGTTCCGGAATGTTTCCGGAACACTAGGAAGGTCTGGGGAATTACCGGAAAACTTACCGAAATTGCCGGGAAATTTAACCGGAAGGCATGAGCCAGATTTGGGTCTTACATTCTCGACAGATTTAGGGGCCTAGGCTTGGTGGATGATGCCTATTGGGTTGCCTTTGCACTTTGTATGTTTGGCACCCTGTTCATGGTCTATTCCTTTGGGATTTGCCATCGGTCTTTGCTGGATGTTGTCGTTCACCTGTCGCCGGGCGAGAGATGTCGTTCCTTTGATTTTGGGAGAGACTTTTCATGCTCTCGATGCATTAGCTACCGGAAGGCGGTATATGCACGAGGGCAGCCCGTTTCTCTTGACCCCGTGGGCGATGGAGCGCGTGGGGGTTCTTCGGGAAACCTCGATATGATCGGGCCTTGGACTTTTGCCGGGAGAGGTGTTGATGTAGATTTTGATGATCGGGGCTCGTGGGAGCGTTGGATGGCGGGTCGCGGACGAGAGGACATCAGATGGTCGGTGCCTTGTTGGCGGTGGAGACTCGCAGAGTGCTTCGGGACGGGTCTCATGTGGTTATGCTTCCGGGGCTTTCTCAGTCCAGCTTCTATATTCCGTCCTTGGTTCTGAGACAGTTCGGCTTGGAGCAGGTTCCTTTGGAGGGCTTTGATGATATAGCCACCAGGGTGGTGGCTTCTTTTTCTATGGATGACCCTTCGGTGTTTCCATTTCTGTCCTGAGCATGGAGGTATGATGCCTTTCCTCCTCGGGTTATTCTCAGGCGTCCGAGACCGGTGTTCTTGACCACTTGGTACCTGGATTGGTATGAGAGGCATTTAGGAGAGACTCAGATGGCTATTTTGAGACGGCGTGAGGCCATTGTGGGTGCGGAGGACCTGACTGTTTCTGAGAGGAGGAGGGCCGAGGCGAGGGCCAACCCTCATGATAGGAGTGGAGACCGTGACCGATTATGAGGCTTACGTCAAGAGACAGAGAGGAGGGCTCCTATGCTACCGGCTAGGCTACGGGAGATGAGAGATGACGCTAGGGCTACTAAGGCCCTGGCATGAGGCCGGTTTGATAGACCTGTCCCTATACCGAGCTTGGTAGGAGGAACACCGACATCTTTCCCTGTTCGTAAAAGAAGACTCGAAGGGGAAGAAGAGGGGAGAGGCCGATGCGAGTGGCTTGGAGTGACTCGAGGTTTTAGAGTATCCCTTTCTTGCCATGGCGGACACATTAGTTTGATTATGTATCTTAGTTTCTTTTAGCGGGTTGCCGGTTGTAGGAATGAATCGGGCTTAGACTCATCAAAGAGCTTTTAATTTGTAATGAATATTTGAATTGCTTTAGAGTTTTTCGAGACGCTTTCATGGTCCGATCAATTGTATTGATGTCAAAGTATGACTTTTATTTGTGCTTTAGACCGAACCGTTTCCGCTGCCTACGTTCCCCTCATTTTGAGGAGCTCGGGTCTTCGTAGTTCAACTGATTTTTTTTGTGGTTTTTTTTTTGTTTTTTTTTTTTTTGTTTTTTTTTTTTTTTTGTGACTCGGCGTTTTTTTTTTTTTACGCGTAGTATCTGCGCGGCTTGTCACCATTCACTCCTTGGGTGTACAAAGGGATTCCGTCGAGGTCTCGCAAGTTGCATGGCTCCTCGGAGAAGATCTTACGGGCTGACATACGGCCCGACCCATACGGGCTCCCATTTGCCGAGGGGTTGATACGGGTGGGGGCTTTTCTTTCAAAACGAGATCACCTTGTCGGATCTCCCGATGCTTTACTTTCTTGTCGAAGGCTCACAGCCATTCTTCCTTGGTAGGCTCGGATGTGTTCCATGGCCTTCGGTCGGCGTTCATCTAGCAGGGCCAATTCATCATGGCGACTGCAGAGCCATTCGACCTCGTTGATCAGCTTTCCGGCGGTATACGGAGCGAGGGTATTTCCGGCTCGATTGGGAGCACGGCTTCCATTCCGTATGTGAGGGCAAACGGTGTTTCCCCGATTGCCGTTCGGCCCGATGTTACGTAGCCCCGAGTGCCGAGTGTAACTTCTCGGGCCAATCTCTCGCCTTGGACGGCCATTTTCCGGATGATATTTTCGAGTCTTGTTTGCTTTGCTTGACGGCTCCATTGGTTTGGGGCTGTAAGGAGATGACTTGTGACGGGTTATTCGGAATTACGCCGGCGGCTGTCGCATTCCGCTTCGAAGTGGGATCCATTATCTGATATGATTTTGGCTGGCAACCCGTATCTGCATATGATGTTCTCTTTGATGAAAAGGGCTACTTTCCTTGAGTTGAGGATTTTGTAGGACTTGGCTTCGACCCACTTGGTGAAATAATCCACAGCTACCAGGACGAATTCGTGGCCATTACTGCCTGATGGCGTGATTTTGCCTATGACATCAATTCCCCAAGTGACAAAAGGCCAAGGGGTTGTCATGCAGTATAACTCGTGAGGAGGCAAGTGATTAAGATTGGAGTATCGGCGGCATTTGTCGCAGCTTTTGACGAACTGGATGCAGTCGGTTTCCATGGAGATCCAAAAGTACCCCATTCTCAGTATGATTTGCATGAGAGCTCGAGCATTCATGTGAGGGCCGCAGGTACCACCATGTATTTCTTTCATGAGTTCGGTAGCCTCTTGTTTGCCGATACATCACAGGAGGGGGCCTTGATAACGCTTCTTGTATAGCATATTTCCCAAAAGAACATAATGGGAGGCGAGCCACTTCAGGGCTGAGAGACTTTTCGCTTTGATTCCTTCTTTATATTCCCCATCTTCATTTTTGAAAGGGGCCTCTCCATCCTTCGAATGCTTGGTAGATACGAGTGTACCGGGGATCATTGGCCGGTTCGGCACGCTTCGATTTCAAAGCAATAAGCGGGATTTTCTCTTCTACCGACTACGAATGGTTTGACGGACTTCCCTTCGGGTATTTCAACGAGGGAGGCTAGCGTTGCAGAGCATCTGCAAATCTATTGCGATCCACGGGCAAGTAATGAAAGTGATCTCCTTGAATTGAGTTACTAGCTCTTCCATGTAAGTGTGATATTTACGTAGACCCGGGTCCACGGTCTTCCATTTGTTAGAGACACGATTGATGATGAGGGCGAGTCACCATACACCTCCAATTCCTTGATATTTCTTTCAAGGGCGGCTTCCAACCCGGCTATGCAAGCTTCATATTCGGCGGCGTTGTTGGTGACTTGAAGTTCGGCCTTGCTGCTATGGGGGTGTGTTCGTCGGTAGGATCGACCGAAGCATTCCTATCCCGTTCCCCCTTTTGTTTGACGCCCGTCAAAGAAGAGTTGCCGGCGATTTTCTCCTTCTAGAGCGAAGATTCCATCATCAAGAAATTGAGGTTCGAGTCCTCGGGACTCATCACTTGGGAAATCGGCCGGATGTTACGCCATTATGCGTCCTTTTACGGATTTCCTTGAAACATAAGTGATGTCATATTCGGCCAAAAGAACGACCATTTTGCCAACCTCATGGAGATGGAAGGCTTGTCGAACGAGATATTTGATGGGGTCTATCCTTGAGACGAGATGTATCGGGTGAGGCTGCATGTAGTGTTTCGGCTTTCCTACTACCCGGACCAAACTGCGCAAGTCTTCTCAGCGAGTAATTGAGTTCGCTTCCTTGGAGCTTTACGCTACGAAATAGATGGCATTTTCGACCTTGGAATCTTTCTTCTCTTGAGCTAGCATAGCCCCAAATTCTTTGTATCCGTGACAGTTAGATATAGCAAGAGTGGCTTTTGCCGATGTGGTGGGCGAGAGAATCGGGATTCACAAGGTATGCCTTGATCTGTTCAAAGGCAAGGCGGACATTACGGGTCCATTACGTGTAGGCATTCTTCTTCATCAACTTGAAGATCGGCTCGCGAGATCGAGGTCGGTGATTCTGGCGGCTTATGTATTGTAGCCTTCCCATAAAGGATTTCACTTACGTCGGTGTCCAGGCGGCTTCATTTCAACTATCGCCTTGATTTTACGGGGATCTACTTCGATTCCCCGTTCTGTCACCATATATCCTAGCACCTTACCTCGTCTTACACCGAAGGTGCACTTGGCTGGATTCGGTCTCATGCGTGGTCTCGGAGGCGGCCGAAGAATTTTCTCAAATCAATAAAGTGCTTGGCCATCGATCCTACGGAATGTATTATCATGTCGTCCACATAGACCTCAATTTCTTTGTGGATCATGTCATGGAAACAGTAGAGTGTGCATTAGCGCCACTTTGGTACGTAGCCCCGGCATTCTTTAGTCGAATGGCAAGACCGTGTAGCGATATGTGCCCCAAGGGGTTGTGAAGGCTGTTTTGGGTTGATCTTCTTACGCCATTTTGATTTGGTTGTAGCCGGCAAAACCGTCGACGAAGGATTTGACTTCATGGTTGGCCGTGGAATCTACCAAAATGTCGATGTTTGGCGGAGGAAATCGTCTTTTGGGTCGGCTTTGTTCAAGTCTCTGAAGTCTACGCAGCACCGGATCTTTCCGTTGGCCTTGGTCACTGTTACTATTTTGGAAAGCCATGTAGGGTATTCAATGACCACGATGAATCCCGCCACGAGCATCTTTTCTATCTCCTCTTTCACTTGTAGGGACCATTCGGGCTTAATTCTTCTTAGCTTCGCTTTACCGGCTTGACTTAAGGTCGAGCGGTATTCGGTGTTCAACTATGGAAGGATCGAGGCACGGCATATCTTTATAGGACCATGCGAACACATCCACAAATTCTTTTAGCGGCTCAATTAGGGCATCCCTTTCGGTCCCTTCGAAGAAACTACCAATCTGCGTCTCTTTAGGCTCTTCCGCAGTTCCCAGATTCACACTCGTCAAAATCTCTTCGGCGGCTTGGGCTCGATTTTCCTCTTTCCGGACAACTTTGCTTAAAGATTTCTTTGATATATTGTTCATTTAATGTGTGCGCTTCTTCATCTAGTGAATCGTTATTAAGCTGTTTTTAGATTATTAGTTAATTCATCATTAGTTAAAGTGGCAATTAAGGGATACTCAGAGAAAGGTTCATCATTTCATTGAAGACGAAAGGGAATACCACGTTCGCTACGGACTCGTAGTCTTCGGGCGTAAGGCCATCGGACGACTCGAGAGACTCGAACTTCAACAATGAGAGACTCGGAGGACTTTACAAAGGTTGACACGAAAGGACGGGGGACCAATCCAAGCTTGGTGATCATTTCCTCTTTGGTCGCGGACGGGCTGAGAGAGTTTCCCAATTCTTTAGCGGCATCGGCTGTCGGTGGCTTCACGGCTCGGGAAAGGCATGGTCTTTGTGCTCCCTCTTCGGTCGTTGCTATCATCTCTTTGTACAGAACCGAGAATCAATTGTGTTTGGCGTACGAAAGGCGAGCATGTGGATGTAGGGATCTTCCTCAATCACAGGGATTTCCATTTCGTCACAATCTGACCGCTCAATCCGAGATGTAAGGACGTATTGCGTCTCGGTGTCTTTGCTAGAAAAATCTCATGTCCCATACTCGAGCGGAAAGGCTTGGCGGGTAGTTCGGCAAGGAGGACGTCCCATACGACGTTCATAGATTCGAGCCGAGTCTGTCGGTGTTTGTCGACTTTTATCATGAAAATCTCCTCGCACAGCGAGGCGAAGAATGGGTTTGCGAGAATGCGACAAATCTGTGATTGAGGACCGGAGACTTGTGTGCTGTATCATGGCGGTGTTCGGCGTTTCCTTCCGATACGCCTCCAAGTGTTGGAAATAACAATTAAATTTGATGAATCGAACTTCTTCGGAGTCGCTCGCTTGAGGGTGTTGACATAGTTGGCATCGCGGATTCCAAAGGATGCTTTGGCGAGACTTGCCTCTTGAAGGATGTAGCCCGGTGTTTGGCTTGTGGGCATTCTTGGCTATTGTTTCGGCTTCGTTCCCTATGAGAAGCTGTCACCCCTTATGACTTCAAGGTCTCCCTGCGGTTGATGAATTTGACACATTGGTGGAGGGTGGAAGCTATGGCTTTCATGTGATGTAACGAGGCGCCCTAGTAGAGTGTGAACTCGGAGGGGACATCCATTACATGGAACTGCGGGCACCATTTGGGTTTCGTACGAGTTCGAGTCATGTCCCGAGAATGGGGACGAGACGAACCGTCGTAGGCCTTGACAGTCCGGGTAGATGGGATCATACGCCTTTCATTTATGCGGAGGGCCCTCGTCATGCTTGAGGAAGGACGTTTACCGATGATCCATTGTCCACTAATACCCCGGGGAGTGATATGGTGTTGAGCCGAATAGTGATGTACAAAGCTTCATTGTGTTGGGAGACATCTCTTGGCAAATCTTCATCGCGAAGGTGATCATGCTACCGTATAGGTGAGGATCATAGATTTGGTCCTTGTCTCGGGATAGAGAGTAATCAAGCCGGTCACTTCGTGCTTTTTCTTGCGAGGTAGAGCCTTTGCGAAGCCCACAGGTTATACTTGATGCCTTTTGTGGCGGTTGCCATCTCCGATCAACATGTTGATTGAGTGGGAGCGCCAGGCCCGGCGTCGGTTTTCTTCATCGGTGTATACTCGGGAGGCTGGACAAGGCGAACCTTGGGCGACCCCAGGGGTTGGACTTACGTTCTCGGTACTGCACGGTATCCAGAAGGTCTCAATTCCGTCGTTGGCAAGGCTTTTACGCTCTTTTACCCCTTTTTGCTTTGGGGAAGGCGGCGGAGTAGAGTACATAATAATCAAATCCCCGAGATGGCTCCCCGAGCGTTCCCACACTGTTATCACCGGCCTCGAATCTCTCCTTCAATTTTTCTTTGGGTGGAAATTTTCTTTTTCTTAGGAGGGCCCGGTCCTCGTGTATCCGATCCTGATAGTCCCTTTCAAGGCAATCGGGACGATCACAAATATCCCACCAAATGTGTTCTACGGTGGTGGCGGATTTGGGACCTCGGGTTGAGCAGTCTTTGGAATGACTTTGAGTGGGCTGGTCAGGGGATCTGGCTCTTGGGCTCATCTGGGCGAGTGATTGGACTCTGCCGGATAATGAGAGATATTGAGGTCCCGAGGAACGGGCACATGTTTGTCCTTCAAGGTAGCCGGTCGGTTGGGATATTGTTAAGGTCCCGAAGTGGCGTGTGGCCTCTTCAATCCAAGCCTGCTTTGTACGTGCAGCGTTCTTCCGGGGCTTTGATGGCTGACCATATTTCTTCAATTGTTCCCCGATTTTCATCACTCGGGCGATATTTGTGGGATCATCACTTTGAGAGGGGACAGCGACGGTATACCGAACTCCTTCGTCCACGGCTTCTGTTTGGGGGCCGGTTGCCACAGTAAGTCGACGGGCGAGGAGTCCGGCGGTGGAAACATAGGAATCTTGGGGTAGCATCTTGATGTATCAGGGACGATTAAGAAGAGGAGGAGAACCCTCTTCCTTCTTTGCGGTAAAAGTGCCATCGGAATTGAGGCGATGGTCGAGCCATGACTTGCGGCTGACCCCAGAGAAGGTCGCTAATTTGAGCCTCATGTCGAAGTCTCATCTGTTCTACCAAGCTGGATCCATCTTGAGTGCATGCGAGGGATTTTGGAGGACGGAGCAACGTGGTCCCCATCATTTCCGGGCGATGCGAGACATTACGAAACCCGGAGTCGGAACAAACGGCGAAGGCGATGGCGCTTGACTCTTCCCAACTAATCAAACGATGACCCGGTGCCGAAACCAAGCTTTGTGCGGAGGCTGCTGGGGAAAGGACACGAAGGCTCGAGATGTGCAGGGAATGGAAGGAGGGTAGGTGTTTGGGCTTTAGGCTCATGCAACATGCGATTATTTGTTCACGTTTACTTAAAACATGCTTTATTAACCTAATCGGTTGGAAAAGATTGCTCTTCTTTTTCACAAACCACTCGATTCTGGATCGGTGGGCCCCGTCACTACGTCTATAAGCCCCTCGTATTCCACCTGTATTTCGACCTCCCGGGGTGGACGGCCCGGGCGAGGTCCTATAGGGCAAGCGGGTCCCAGCCGGTCGAAAGAAAAACGATCCTAAAAGTACGGCGGGTAATCGAGTCTTAACGAGCATTCGATGTAAATTACGGACAAAGGCGACGTCAAAAGTCAAGATCATGTCCGAGGAGCTCGACGAAAAGTCGGCATGATTTGGAGCGATAAGCGTCCACAATTGATCTTGACTTGTCGTCGGTTAAGCGTAATTAGGCATGGAATAATCATTAATCCTTGATGACTCGGTGTCAATCTTTGGGAGTCGGTGTATAATTTGTGCCGGTCGGCCGAAGTCAAGGCGCCGATCAATATCTTGGTCAAAGTCTGCGGCGGAAAACCGCGAGAACTTCGGCGATTAGGGTCCCGAAAGATATTGAGTCGGTATGCCGACAAAGGCTTGAAAGGAAAGGTCTATACACGAGACGGGGCATGACACGAGACCGGACTAAAAACCAACCGGGTCTCGGACAAAGTGTGTCACGGACAAGTGCATAGTCGACACGAGGCTCCATGGGATGTTTGGGTAGTCCCGTGCTCATCCGAGAGGCGTAATAAGACCAAACGGACCGCGACAAGGATTTCCCCGGGTTAGGGACATAGTGTGCAGTGTACGGTCATGTGCGCGTAGTGTGCAAGCAGTCTATATTCTTTTTCTGAGTAAAATAGAGATTTTTATATGTGTCTTAAAAAATATGATGCATGATTTTTTTTTTTTTGAAAATTTTCTTTTTTTTTTTGAAAATCCTTCTTTTTTTTTGAAATTTAATGAGCACATAAGCACGTAAGCACGAAAATTCCGACAGTTAGGGACATTATTCCGACAGTAAAAATTTTGACTTTCTCCGAGGCGGCCAAAACAACACGAAAACTGTGCAAAAATCAACACACACACAAAAATGATTTTCAAAGCCGGGACGGAAGCTTGACCCTCAAAAGCTTTTTTTTTTAAAAAACGGTGATACCGGTACGTGGGATTGTTAGACCACAATTTATCCCCGACTCGTGTTAGGAGGCGATAACGGGAAATTTAGTGGTTTCCACCAATATACCAAATACCATTTTTTTTTAAAAAAAAAGCTTAGTCCCCAGCGGAGTCGCCACTGTGATGATGTGTCGCCATTTTTCGCGGGAAATGAAATTCGATTCCTTTTTCGTAGTTTCTTTGAAAAAAACCAAATACAACCCGGGAAAAAAGAACGGAGTTGCCACGCCATTTTTGTTTTAAGGGCCAAAACTTTGAAAAAAGCCCGAGATCAGAAATTTGGGTTCGGAGGTCATGTTACACGCCGGGAAGGACGTTAGTGTGCACCCGGAATGCCTCGTAAAACGAGTCTTCCAAGCTGAAAATCATTTGTGTGTGTGTGTGTGTGTTTTGGCCAAAATAATTTGAAACTCAGAAAAGTAAAAATTGGGATGTCTTTTTAAGACTTTAAACTGATCCCATGATTTTTTGGAAGATTTTTGGATTGAGATTTGGTACTCAAAAGACCTTTTGAAGTTGAGAGCCATTTCTGCCAGAATGAAAAGGCAGTGGACCTTTGATTTTGAAATGGATTCAAGGGTCTTAAAAATTCATAATCTGGATAAACTCAGAGAATGAAAGTTGTTCTAGACACCTTAAATAAGATTTTTGAGAAGGAATTTTCCATTTTGGAGAAGATTTGAGGGGTCAAAACCTTCTGGAAACCTCAGATATGAGATCTGGATTCCCAGAAGCTGATGAACTAGCCTCTGAAAGAAAATTTGAAAAGAGGAGTTTTACTCACCCAAAAAATAAAGTAAAAATATGTATGGAAAGATCTGGATGTTGGATACAAAAAGTGTTTTGTAGTCAACACCAAATTCCACATTTATATGTGTCCAAAAAATTAGACCATGGACTGAGGTCTGAGAAAATTGCTACTGGACAGCAACTTCTCAAGAAAGAAAATATGATTTTAAAGGGGGTTTTGCATCCATGCTTGTCCCCATTTCCCTAGGTTTTGGTTAGTGATCACTTGACATTTTAGTGGTGAATCAACTATACCAAACCATCCTTGGGGTACATTAGGACTAAGCATTTCATTTGCTTGGGAAGGAGATTTTTATCCTTTGAAAATGAGATTTGATGCTTGAAAATGGTTTTTAGGGTTTTGAAAATGAGTTTTCTTTGCAAGAAAGTAAGAGAACTTGAAAATAATTTTGATCTTTGTAGAAGATCATCCATGGAGATGGTCTTCCATGGTGATCTTCTTAGATCTAAAGCAAGAAGATGAAAGAACTACATTTTGTAGTTTGCAAATGCATGCATGGTTGGAGTTTAGGGTAAGGAGAAGGAGGGTTTACCAATCTTCCTTGTGTTCTTGAGTTTTTGGCTTGAGTGTATGAGTGTTTAAGGCTTAAGTATGAGAGTGAGTGGATGAGTGTGAGTTGGGAAAGATTGGAGAGAAAATGGTGACAATTCTTGAAGAATTCTCCTTGTTTCTCTCTATATTTCGCTGCAGGTTCGGTGCAATTGGTGTTGTTGCTCCTTATTTTTGTGACTGGAGGGCTCAATTTATAGCCCTCTGACAATGCAGAGTCATCCGCGCGGATAGGGTTGCTTGGCGTGCCTTTGTTCATTAAATGCGGCTCCGGCTTTGGACAAGAGGAATATTTCTTTTTAAAATTCAAATTAACGGCCCGGTTTATTGTTTCCGACCATTTCTATTTGTGGTTTTCTTTCTTTGTTTTGCTTTTTGAGATTCTTTTTGAGGTTTAACCTTAAATAACAATGCCCATTTTACCCTCACTTTGTTAGAAGAGTTAGGATTGTTAGGAATTGTTAGAAATGTTATAACTTTCGTTAATTTTCTAACGAAAATTCTAACAAGCTCAAATTGGAGCACTTACACTACCCCACCCCCCACCCATCCCCCCCAAAAAAAAAAAATTAGGGGGGTGGGGGAGTGGGGTAGGCAGGGGGTGGGTGGGGCGGTTACAAAAAAAAATTAAAAATTTTTTTTGGGGGGGGGTGGGGGTGGGTGGGGTAGGCAGGGGGTGGGGTGGGTTGGGGCGATTACAAAAAAAATTAAAAAAAAATTGGGGGGTGGGTGGGGCGGTTACAAAAAAAAAATTGGGTGGGGGGTGGGTGGGGTGGTTACAAAAAATGATTAAATTTTTTTTTTTTTAATAAAACATTTTACGCCTTTCCGAAAAATATTTTTCTTACCAAACACCCGAAAATATTTTACACCTTTTCTCCGTAAAACATTTTACGCCTTACCTCCGTAAAACATTTTACAGGAAAACATTTTTCGGAAAACGTTTTCCGAAAAATGTTTTATGTCGAAACAAACGGAGCCTAAGTGTCGTCCTGGTAAAAGAGAACCAAGACGATCAACGTCCCATTTACTATGTAAGTAAATCTCTTTTAGATGCGAAAACCAGGTACTCCCATCTAGAAAAACTTATTCTCGCTTTAATTACTGCATCTACTAAGTTATGTCATTACTTTGAAACGCATCATATTATTGTGAAAACTAACTATCCTATCAGGACTGTTATGAGAACCCCCGAAATGTCAGAAAGAATGGCAAAATGCTCAGTCAAGCTAAGCACGTATGAAATATCCTATGAGTGCAATCAAGTCACAAGCGCTTGCAGATTTTGTAGCTGATTTCAGTGCTACTTTGCAACCTGAGGTAGAATTAGAGGTACAACATCTTGAAGGCAATGATTCCCCTAGATATTGGACGTTGTTCACAGATGGAGCATCCAACTCAAGAGGTGCAGGGTTGGGCATCTTGCTGAAATCGCCTCAAGGCGAATTAATCCCTCATGTCGTTTCTTGTGAGTTCCAAGCAACGGATAACGAAGCTGAATATGAAGCTTTGATCATAGGTTTATCTACTGCTCTTAGCTTAGGTGTTGCTCATCTTAATGTCTTTATCGATACCTTATTATTAGTTAATCACTTTAACGGGTCTTATGCAGCTAAGAATGCTAGAATGACGCTTTACCTCCAACATGTTAAAGCACTGGCAGCACATTTTGTTAGTTTTTCCTTGGAACATGTACATCGCGAAGAAAATGCCAAAGCTGACGCTTTGGCTAACCTAGGATCAGCATGTGGAGCTATAATAAATACCAACATCCTGATCATTTACGTCCAACATCCAACTATTGATCAAACCGAAGATTGTGTGGCCCTAAATCACTCAGAAACGTCTTCCCCAAGCTTAGACGCGAAACCAACATGGATCCAGCCTATCGTGAAATATTTGCAAGACAGAACCATTCCTCCGAACGTCAAGAACCAAAGATCATTCAGGATGAAAGTATCTAGATTCATATTAATCGATAATAAATTGTTAAGGAGATCTGCAACAGGCCTATACATTAGATGTTTAGAGCCAAGGGAAGTTAGCGAGGTTCTACAAGATCTGCATGCTGGCGAATGCGGGAATCATTCTAGGGGCAAGTCGTTATCCTCTAAAGCCCTCAAAACGGGATACTATTGGCCGAAAATGAGACAATACGCAATGGTTTTTGCTTTGAAGTGTGACGCGTGCCAAAGACATAGTAACATCCTACATCAACCAGCAGAACCCCTGCATCCCGTACTTTCATCTTGGCCTTTTATGCAGTGAGGCATGGACATAATTGGTAAGTTACCAAAAGCTCCAGGAGGAAGAGTGTTCATGTTGGCCATGACAGACTATTTTTCTAAATGGATCGAAGCAGAGGCGTATGTACAAGTGAGGGACAGGGAGGTCATCTCGTTTTTAAAGAAAAACATCTTGAGCAGATTTGGCCTTCCTTCAGAGATCATTTGTGACAACGGCTCCCAATTTATCAGCAAAAAGACCAAGGATTTTTGTTCAAGATGGGGGATCAAATTGATAACTTCAACCCCTGTACATCCTCAAGCCAACGGTCAAGCTTAGTCAAGCAACAAGTTGATCATCAACAATCTGAAGAAGCGTTTAGATCAGAAAAGAGGAAGATGGGCTGATGAATTACCACTTGTATTATGGGCCGACAGGACAACGTCTAAAAATGCTACGGGACAGACACCTTACTCTTTGGTATTTGGTACTGAAGCTGTACTCCCCATAGAGGTAACAATCTCGACTACAAGATATGGACTGTTGACTCTAGGTGATAATGATCACCTCCTAGCTCAGGATTTGGATATACCGTAGATGAACTCAGAGACATAGCCAAGATTAGAATGGCTACCTATCAATAAAGGATAGCCATATCATACAACAGAAATGTGAGGATAAGACGTTTCCAGGTTGGAGACATGGTGTTGAGGAAGGTGTTCCAAAATACTAGAGAATTGAATGCAGGGAAATTGGCTCCAAAATAGGAAGGACCTTACCTTATTGATGCTGAAGCCGAAAAAGGATCTTATTGGTTATCTGCCCCAGATGGTGTCAGAATACGTAGGAGCTGGAACGTCATACATCTTAAGCATTATTACATGTAAGCTAAAATTTGTTAAAATTTTAACGCCAAGGTACGTTTCCCTTCTCGAATCTTGTTTCAATTTTTATTTCTCTTATTTCAACTCAAACCCTCACTAACTTAAGCATTGGAAGGGTGTTAGCTAAGCTAACACCCAACCCTAACATGTTTCTGTGTTGCAAGACGGAGACTCCTTTGCAGTAGAAAAACAACATTGGAAGCGAAGTGTTAAAACGCCTGAGAGGGTTAAAATTTTCTTGAATGATATAAGGTACACAATCTATTTGAACGCAAAAGTCATATACAACATACATGAAAAAACTACAATTGCATTATCACTTGGGCGCACGATTTGCACCCCTGATTTAAAGGGGAAGGCCTCATTCATATTGCTATATGAATCGCGTCTTCCATCTTTAAATTAGGTTGGGCAACTAAGGTTTGTGACATTATACATTTCATCTAAAGATCAATTGGTTATAACATCGTAGCATGCTATCTTTACTTACTGGTTACAACATTGTTACATGTTGTCTTTTCAAACTGGACTTGACCCATTATGAGATTTATGTCATGGTCGAATGTCATAATTAAATCTCATATAGTCATATCATTGATATCCTTTGACCTGAGATTATCATTGTCTTCCACTCGATGAATATTATGTTTGATATAGTTTAACGTTGTCTTTAACCAGATAACAATAAGGGCTATTATTGGCATGATAGGATTCTTGTTGGGAAGAATGATAAGTCAAGATGGAAATTTGTCCCTCGTAAAGAGAGATGTTTGCTAGGCCACTCGTAAGTAAGATTGATGATGTACATGGCCATGTCCGAATGAATTAATGTGATTAATATCATTCGATTGATCAATTTACTTAGTAACGAGAAAGCATTGAACAATATGAGTTGACGTGGACCATGACTCATGTTCAATATAACATCGTGTGACAATGGGATTGTGATATGTTCTATGTAGGAAATCGAACTTGATATTATATTATTTGGGTAGGCATGATGGCTTGCTAGAGTCCGCTCATGTCTTATGAGGATCGATGTGATCAAACTCATTGCCAACATAATATAGTCCTATGGGGTCACACGCATCGAACGAATTGTCAAAAATGAAGAATGTGGACTTTTTGTACACAGGGGACGACTCGTCCCCATGCAAGAACCAACTATTCCCTTGGCCTGGGACGAGTGTATCTGAGGGAGTGTCCTGAGGTATGACTCGTGCCCATGGGGACGAGTAGTGCCCATAGGGACGACTCATGCCCTGGGCTTGTGCCAACTATTCCCCTTGAGGGGGACGCCTGTATCAGAAGCTTTGTGAAAGGGGACGACTCGTGCCCTGGGGGACGAGTCGTCCCGTCGGCGCTGGACTGATACGTAATTGACTTAAAGTTAGGGTTTTCGCGAGGGGAAAATTTTTTATAACGTATAAATACAAACCCTTGGTTGCCCTAGCAGTCATACTCACGTTTTGGGTTTAGAGAAACACAAAAAGGAGAGATTTCAATTGAGAATCGAAATACAATCCAATTCCATAATTCTTCATTGATTGAAAGGAGTTTCAATCAAAGGATCTAGCAATCCACCTAGAATTGTTCTAGGGTTCGTTCAACGTGTGGATACACATAGAGGATCTTCGCCAATCAAGATCTAACGTTCGTGATTCAAGAATCGTTCATCGAGGATTCACTAGTTCATCAATCTGGAGTTGGAACGCGTTTATCAACGACAAAAGCACACTAGATTGGTTATTCTATTTCATACTTCTTAATTAATCATCTAGAACGGATCCTAGGCTCCGGGTTTTTCGAGTTAATTTGCATTCTTCCGCTGCGCATGGACCCTCGAAACCCAACAGTGGTATCAGAGCCCCGTTCATGATGTTTATATTAGATAATCGTGATAATTATATAATGTGATTATGTTAATTTTCATGATGAATATGATTTAGAATATGAATTTATATGGGATTTGCTTATGGAAGTAATTGTATATTTTGATATGCCATGATTATGAATTGAATTTTATGATTAATGTGATTAATCTAGAATATGGGTCTTGAAGTATTACTTAGTATATAGGCTGAAAACCAAGGCCTTCCCCAAACACACTTCTTGAAAGTGAGGGATGACTTTGGATTACAACGCCAAGTACTAGTAATTACACATCGAATGTGATTTGTGATGCATCATTCCATGTTCATAATTATGCTCATATAATTTTCATGAATCAACCTTGCCATGTTAATTGATAAACATGAAAATTGAACCTTCATTGAAATTTGAGTTTGTTTATGCCACCCATTTTAAACACTTGTGAGTACACGGATAGTTTTATGTAGGCTACGCCATAGCGAGGTACATTAATTCTATCTTTGTATGATCAAGATGAGCAAACGGTGATTGCTATACGTTTAAAATGGTTGAACTCAATTAGGCTATCAAAACAGTTTTGGGCCTAAGGCATAAGATGAGATTGAAACATGTGACATATGATGTCTATAATCTCATATAGAATCTAAGAGTCATATGTTGATATGATTGATAAATGTTATCTACCTTTTTAGTTTAATTTTGAGCAGTCGTGCCATAGCCGACTTGAAATTAAATTAAAGTTGGGTCTTAGCCTATTAAGTTATATTATGCATGATTGTATAACAAGGTTATATAATTTAGTGGGAGTATTTATGAAATATGTTATTTAAATCTCTTAAATGAAATAGGTACTTATATGTGTTCATATTTGTTGCATATCTTTGTAGATCAATGGCTGTAAACACTAATCAAACTCTGTCACTGCGATCAGTCCTTGAGAAGGACAAGTTAGAAGAGAATGGCAACAACTATGTGGATTGGATCCGTAGTTTGAGAATTGTTCTCAAACAGGAAAGGAAGTTGTACATTCTCGATGGACCCGTTCCACCGAGAACTGCTTTGCTAATGCAACTCGAGCTGAAAAGGATCAACATAAGAAGCATATGGATGATTCTATTAATGTTGGTTGCTTGATGCTCGCTACCATGTGTAAGGCCCTTCAGAAGGACCTTGAACACATGGATGCTTATGATTTGGGAAATCATTTGAAGAAAATGTTCCAGTTGCAAGCACGTCAGGAAAGGTTTGACACTATGAAGGCTCTTCATTCATGCAAGATGATTGAAGGACAACTTGTTGGGCCTCATGTGTTGAAAATGAAGGGTCACCTCGAACATCTTGAGAGGCTTGGATATCCTATCCAGTTGGAACTGGCTATGGATATGATATTGCATTCACTCCCAGAAAGTTATAATCAGTTTGTTATGGATTATAGCATGAATGGGATGAATAAATCTCTGTCTGAATTGCATGGGATGCTTAAGAATGCAGAGAACAATATTGTCAAGAAAACCAATCAAGTGTTGATGGTGAATAAAGGAAAGGGGTTCAAGAAAACCAAGGTTAAAGCAAAAGTTGCTAAACCGGAGGCAAAGGTTGCCGTTGTTGAGAAGCCTCAACCCAAATCCCAAAAGGATGCGGTGTGCTACCATTGCAAGGAAACTGGGCATTGGAGGTGTAACTGCAAAGCTTATCAGGAAGGACTGAAGAAGAAGGGCAATGAGATTGCCATGACTTCAGGTATCTATGTGATAGATATTCTACTTTCTACTTCTAGTTCTTGGGTATTAGATACCGGATGTGGATCTCACATTTGCCTAAATGTGCAGGGACTAAAGAATAGAAGGTTGCTCAAAGAGGGTGAAGTAGACCTACGTGTTGGAAATGGAGCAAGAGTTGCTGCATTAGCCGTAGGGACTTACGAAGTCGCTTTACCTAGCGGACTAATATTAGTTTTAAATAATTGCTATTATGTTCCGAATTTGAGCAGAAACATTATTTCAATTTCTTGTTTAGACAATGAAGGTTATAGTTTTCTTATTGCGAATAAGAAATTTTCCATTTATTTGAATGATATGCTTTACTGTATAGCTCATTCTTTTAATGGCCTTTATGTCTTGAATGTTGAAAATAATGTTGATAATGTCTATCATGTTAATAAGAAATCTAAACCAAATAATTTGAACAACACATTTAAATGGCATTGCCGTCTTGGTCACATAAATGAGAAACGCGTCTCTAAACTCCATAAAGATGGATATTTAGACTCATATGATTATGAATCATATGATGTTTGTGAATCTTGTTTATTGGGCAAGATGACTAAAGCACCTTTTACTAAGAGTAGTGAAAAGGCTAGTGATTTGTTGGCTCTCATACATACTGATGTATGTGGACCAATGAATAGCATTGCTAGGGGAGGATTTCGGTACTTCATAACGTTCACTGATGACTTATCAAGATATGGCTATGTCTATCTGATGAAGTACAAAAGTGAAGCATTTGAGATATTTAGAATATTTCAAAATGAAGTACAAAATCAACTTAGCAAAACTATTAAAACACTTCGATCCGATCGAGGTGGTGAATATTTAAGCCAAGAATTTGACGATCATCTTAAAAGTTGTGGAATTGTTTCAGAACTTACTCCACCCGGAACACCACAATGGAATGATGTGTCCGAGAGGAGAAATCGAACTCTATTAGATATGGTTCGATCGATGATGAGTCAAGTTAACCTTCCTATTTCTTTTTGGGGACATGCACTGGAAACAGCTGCTTTCACACTTAATAAGGTCCCTACTAAATCGGCTCCTAAGACCCCACATGAGATGTGGCATGGAAGAAAACCTAGTTTATTTTCATGAAGATTTGGGGATGTGAAGCTTATGTAAAGAAATTAGTTTCTGAAAATAAGCTTGCACCCAGATCCGATAAATGTATTTTCGTTGATTATCCTAAGGAAACGAAAGGATATCAATTTTACAACCGATCTGAGAACAAAGTGTTTGTTGCTCGACATGGTGTCTTTCTAGAGAAAGAGTTTCTCTCTAAAGAAACTAGTGGGAGTAAAATTGATCTTGAAGAAATTCAAGAACCCGAAAATGACAAGGAACCAATAGTAGAGACGGAACCAAATTCACAAGTAGTTGTGGAACCGGTTCAAGATACACAAGTTCTTCGCAGATCGGATAGGATACGATCCGAACCTGAGAGATATGAATTTTTTCATGACGGAAAGTAACGAAGTAGAAATCATTGAGAATGATGAACCTACTTCCTATCAAGAGGCGATGTCCACTCCTGATTCGGATAAGTGGCTAGGAGCCATGGAATCCGAGATCAAATTCATGTACGACAATCAAGTTTGGAACTTGATTGATCCACCTGAAGGTGTAAAAACCATAGGGTGTAAGTGGGTTTTCAAAAAGAAAATCGACATGGATGGGAAGGTACATACTTATAAGGCTAGGCTTGTTGCTAAGGGGTATAGACAGATTCATGGCGTTGACTGTGATGAAACCTTTTCGCCCGTAGCAATGCTTAAGTCTATTAGAATCTTAATTGCCATAGCTGCATATTATGACTATGAGATATGGCAAATGGATGTCAAAATAGCGTTTCTTAACGGAAACCTACTTGAGGATGTATACATGATACAGCCTGAAGGGTTTGTCGATCCAAAGAATTCTAATAAAGTATGTAAGTTGCAGAGATCCATTTATGGATTGAAGCAAGCTTTCAAGAGCAGGAATCTACGTTTTGATGAATCAGTCAAAGAGTTTGGCTTCATAAAAAACGAAGATGAGCCTTGTGTATACAAGAAAATAAGTGGGAGCATAGTGCTATTTCTGGTGTTATATGTCGATGACATCTTGCTCATTGGAAACAATGTTCCTGCACTTGAGACTGTCAAGTCCTGGTTAGGAAAATGTTTTTCAATGAAAGATATGGGTGAAGCGGCTTATATCCTTGGTATCAAGATCTATAGAGATAGATCAAGAAGGATGATTGGTTTATGTCAAAGTACATATATTGACAAGGTCCTTAGAAGATTTCGCATGGAAAATTCTAAGAGAGGGAACTTGCTAATGGGACATGGCATTACTCTTAGCAAGAATCATTGTCCTAAGACAAATGATGAGTGAAAGAGGATGAGTGATATTCCATATGCTTCGGCAATTGGATCTATCATGTATGCCATGTTATGTACTAGACCTGATGTCTCGTATGCTCTGAGCATGACGAGTAGATACCAGTCTGATCCTGGTGAGAACCATTTGATAGCAGTCAAGAATATCCTTAAGTACTTGAGAAGAACTAAGGATGTATTCTTGGTATTTGGAGGAATGGAAGATGATCTGGTTGTAAAGGGTTACACAGATGCAAGCTTCCAAACCGATAAAGATGACTTTAGATCGCGATGCAGGTTCGTGTTTATGCTAAATGGAGGTGCCGTTTGTTGGAAGAGTTCCAAGTAAAAGCAACATTCTTTGATTCTACAACCGAAGCCGAATACATAGCAGCATCGGATGCGGCTAAGGAGGCGGTTTGGATCAAGAAGTTCATTAGTGACTTAGAAGTCGTTCCGAGTATCACTAACCCGATAGAGCTTTATTGTGACAATAATGGTGCTATTGCCCAAGCAAAAGAACCAATGTCACATCAACGATCCAAACACATTTTGAGACGTTTCCACCTCATTCGAGAAATCTGTGAAAGGGAGGACGTCAAGATATGCAAGGTACCTACGGATGACAACATTGCGGACCCTCTCACCAAGCCTTTACCACAAGCTAAACATGATGGTCATGTTAGGTCCATGGGTATAAGATACATGAATGATTGGGCCTAGTGCAAGTGGGAGACTGTAGGTGTTAGTGCCCTAGGCCTATAGAGATAGACTTATTTTTAATGTCATTATTCATTTTATATGAGAGATTATCATTTTGATTATTATATATGTTTGCATGTTTACTTTAATAATCGTGTCCCTAGTACTTAAGAAGCACTAGTATGAAGTTTAATGGATAATCATGTGATGATTATATGCATATGGATGCACATTAAATTCATGGGTACTTGTTAGAGAACAAGGTACTGGACTTGACCCATTATGAGATTTATGTCATGGTCGAATGTCATAATTAAATCTCATATAGTCATATCATTGATATCCTTTGACCTGAGATTATCATCGTCTTCCACTCGATGAATATTATGTTTGATATAGTTTAACGTTGTCTTTAACCGGATAACAATAAGGGCTATTATTGGCATGATAGGATTCTTGTTGGGAAGAATGATAAGTCAAGATGGAAATTTGTCCCTCGTAAAGAGAGATGTTTGCTAGGCCACTCGTAAGTAAGATTGATGATGTACATGGCCATGTCCGAATGAATTAATGTGATTAATATCATTCGATTGATCAATTTACTTAGTAACGAGAAAGCATTGAACAATATGAGTTGACGTGGACCATGACTCATGTTCAATATAACATCGTGTGACAATGGGATTGTGATATGTTCTATGTAGGAAATCGAACTTGATATTATATTATTTGGGTAGGCATGATGGCTTGCTAGAGTCCGCTCATGTCTTATGAGGATCGATGTGATCGAACTCATTGCCAACATAATATAGTCCTATGGGGTCACACGCATCGAACGAATTGTCAAAAATGAAGAATATGGACTTTTTATACACAGGGGACGACTCGTCCCCAGGCCAGAACCAACTATTCCCTTGGCCAGGGACGAGTGTCCCTGAGGGAGTGTCCTGAGGGACGACTCGTGCCCATGGGGACGAGTAGTGCCCATAGGGACGACTCGTGCCCTGGGCTTGTACCAACTATTCCCCTTAAGGGGGACGCCTGTATCAGAAGCTTTGTGAAAGGGGACGACTCGTGCCCTGGGGGACGAGTCATCCCGTCGGCGCTGGACTGATACGTAATTGACTTAAAATTAGGATTTTCGCGAGGAAATTTTTTATAACGTATAAATACAAACCCTTGGTTGCCCTAGCAGTCATACTCACGTTTTGGGTTTAGAGAAACACAAAAAGGAGAGATTTCAATTGAGAATTGAGAATCGAAATACAATCCAATTCCATAATTCTTCATTGATTGAAAGGAGTTTCAATCAAAGGATCTAGCAATTCACCTAGAATTGTTCTAGGGTTCGTTCAACGCGTGAATACACATAGAGGATCTTCGCCAATCAAGATCTAACGTTCGTGATTCAAGAATCGTTTATCGAGGATTCACTAGTTCATCAATCTGGAGTTGGAACGCGTTTATCAACGACAAAAGCACACAAGGTTGGTTATTCTATTTCATACTTCTTAATTAATCATCTAAAACGGATCCTAGGCTCCGGGTTTTTCGAGTTAATTTGCATTCTTCCGCCGCGCATGGACCCTCGAAACCCAACATAAAGTTGACCCAACGACCCATATTAACTCAGCACCCCACGTTCTCTCCTTTTCCCTCTGCCTCTTCCTCACGTCCCTCCTCCTCCATTTTCTGTCTGGGTTTTTAAAGAAGTACCATCTTCTAAAATTGATCTCTTCTTCTCTCCCTTTCACCTTACCATCTTCTAAAATTGATCTCTTCTTCTCTTCCTTTCACCTTCTCTCTCCATCCCGTCTTCCACTGAGAAAATACTGCTCCGCCTTCTCTCTTACTGTATCTCCTCTCTCACTGTTCTAACTCGGGGAATCAACCATCTCTTCCTCAACCGCCGCATCCCGTTTTCCTCAAATCACAAAATACCGACAACAACGATGGTAGGAGAAGCGAGCCCGGCGCCGATAAACACCCCGGCTTAAATTCTCCATTGAAATCAGCTAGCAATTATCCCAACCCAAGGTCAGTGTTTAAATTCCTAATTCCTCTCTGTTACTTAACGAACTTATGGATTGACAAGGAGGAAATCACGATGCCGGAATACTTGCGCCTCGCCATACGAGATGCCGTTGAGAAGAAGAACGTTGACGCCGGTAAGTCCCACTACGACGCCACTTATGCATCGAAGACGGAGAAACCGTAATTGCTGACCCATCTGTTTTTAGGGTTTTTGATTGGGAAAAAAAGTTGGAGCAAGAAGAAACATTTCAACCATTGAAGATGATGAAGAATCGTCTTTCAATTGCACATGTTCGAGATTAGGGCCAAATGGATTTATGAGGTCCAACTGCACAGGTTTGTATTTCGTTCTTTAGATGATGATATGCGTCCATTCTTTACTATTGTGTCAATAAAGGATGTGATAAAATTGTACTTTGTTTGTTGAATTTCAATCGCAAAGATTAGATGCATTTGTTGGAAATTTAGGTGCAATTTGTATTTTGTTTGTTGTATGCTTTTGTCGGATGCAATATGTGATTGATTGTATGGTTTCCGCTTGATGCAATTTGGGATTGAAAAATTGTACTCCTCCGTCCCAAAATCTCCGTCTCAAAATGAATGTCCCAAAAAAATTGCTTTTTATCAAAAGAATTTTGATTTTTTTACTATTTATTTTTGGGACAGGGTGAGTAGTTGTTTCTACAATGATGAAAAAAAAGTCCATCTAACTTCAATTAAAACATTCTTGGAAGAGGAATCTTGAGAGATAATTTTGTTGTTGTTGCAAGCATGTACAATTTCTTCAAGAAAGATGTGATTATAATTATTTTACATAGTATAAAATGATGTTTTACATGTCTTGCAGTATGAATTACTTGATGAAATGATGGAATTTGGTTACCCTAAATATACAAAAGCTAAGATTCTTAGTTTATTAAGATTGATGCTTATAAGATGGAAGTTGCTCAGCGACCTCCTATGGCACTAACAAATGCAATCTCTTGGAGAACCGAAGGGATACACTATAAGAAAAATGTAGTATGTGTATACAGAGTAGTTAATATTATATTTAGCCATTAATTTATCTCATGTACTATGTTCTTTCAGCCTGCTCATTGTTGGAGGTCTTACTTAGTTTCGATTTCAAGCAAGTTTATTCTGATTTTTATCCCTTTTTTTTTTAATTCACCAGAATTTCTCAATTGCCACATTCCGTTTTCAAGTTTTGTGGGTTTGCATTGAGGGTTTCAATTTGTCTTACTATGTGACGCTCACTGCTATTTATTGTGTCCGCTGTCTGTTACTTTTTGACCTGCGTGAGTAGTAGAGTGGAGAGAGGATGCAACGGATGTACAAACTCGGTGGATGGAGGGCACGACAACCGATGTACATAAAGAGGGGCCATCTACCCAAGGTTAGTTTCCGTTATACTTTTTTAATCAATCAATCTAAAAACTAGATAAGAGTGGTTTGTGTTTCCTTTTCCTCACTTCTAGCAACATGAACAAATTCTAGGGGTTTGTTTTGAAGAAGAAAGTTCATGCATGAAGGGCCTGTCTGTTCAAACTAAAGTTTTGAGCAAATTGATGATAGTTATCCTTTCGCATGGCAAGAACAAAGTTATGGTTTATACATATTTTTTTGGGCTTGAAGCTTACTTAAATTTCTTTAGTGTATTAGAATTGGTATTTATGGGTTATTACATGTCTGATGGTCGACATATTTTTGCTATATTTTGTTTTCAGTCCTATTTACTTTATTTGTTTGTAATGTTGAAACTATGATACTTTAGCTTCATGGTTACATTATGTTATTGCATTGTGAAAGTGTAGGTTCCATGAGAGTTGTCATGAAAGCAAAATCAAAGGAGAATTGGATCACCATACAAAGAGAAGAGGAGAGAATAGGATGATCTTTTTATAAGAAATAAAGTCTTAGGCGATTCCATGTGTATCGTTAGTACGTGTTAGTACTGTAAGCTTTTGGTGTATATAAATAAAATTTGGAGCTACGTAACTGTCCCAAAATAAACATTTATTTTAGTTCTTGATTAAAAACAAAAATTAATATTCATTTTCAGATGGAGAAAGTAGTAGCTTATATTTTTGTGAATTTTTTGAGTTATCTGTCTCAAAATTAAATTCAAATTTGTTATTGAGCAAGAATGAAAATAAATCTTTATTTTGGGAAGGATGAAGAATGAGCTGATATTTTAAAGAAAAAAAAGGTCTAGAGTTTAGTGTTAGTATATGTAAGATGTATTGTACATGTAAGCTTTTGATTTATAAAATGATAATTTGGTGCTATGGCAAGAAAGATTCCACATTTACCGTAAAATGCTCAATAACAGTTTAAATACATGTTTTTAGGATGCTTTGCATGATTCTACTTTGTGATTAACAACTTGATCGTTTTGTGGGATTATATATTATCAAAATTAATTGTACTGATTCCATACTATAAATTACAAATCGTCTATTAAAGTACACCTATTGAGCATGATGTCTATACGTTCACATTCATCAAGATTGATTGAGCAAGAAGAACGTTGACGCTTAGTAAAGCCACTCTAGCATTGATCTGTGATTTACTCTTAGAATGCTTATGATTTATCGGTGTATCAAGCCTATGTTCATGGTTGTAATCTCCGTTGTATCTTTTTTAGTCTTTAGCATATGTGTCATGTTTTTGTTTTACAACATTTGGTTGGAGAAAGTGTATACTCATAATTTTTATGTATCTTTTCCTAGCAAAATCCATTTTGCTTAGCTTCTTTGACTTTGAGAGAAACGTAACTTTTTGTAACTTTCCATCATACTCTCCTCCTTGAACCCGTGTTACGGTCATGATTAGAGTAGTCACAATTAATATATGTTGTTTCATTTCTTCCCCTTTTCGTATTGGTTTCTATTTTCTATTTGTATTTATAATTATTTAGTACTTGATTGATTGGATACAGGCTCGTGCCCTTTGGCCTTGAGCATGAAAGTACTAGTCTCTTATTGTTGAAACAACTCCAATTATTTTTCTCTTTATATTTGGACCTCAAAATCAACTTTGACTGTTATCTTGCACTACGTCTTACATTGAACCTCAAAAATTTAAAGACACCTGATTTTAACATGCTTTGTATTTGATTTAGCATTAATCTACTACTTGTTGACAGCCTTTGTCAGTTTGATTTGGTGGGGTAAGTCCAAGAATAATGCTCGAGGTGTTTCTTGGATGTAAGAATTCGTTTTTGTGAGGGGCCAATTGCAATTTGGTGACCTAAGTTTTACACATAGTTTCAATACCGCAGCCAAGAGTGCAATTTAGTCAATCAATGCCCTAAGTTTGCAATTTTTAGCAAATTGGTATAAAAACTAATGAAATCATTAAATAAAATAACAATCGTTAAAAGAAAACAAAAAAATCTGGGCAACTCTTCTTCTTCTTCTAGATCGAAAACCCCATCCTCACCAATCTTCTTCTTCCACCACCCCTACCATATTCGATTTAAATCACCACCCCTACCATAGCATCACCAAATCCAAGCAAAAACCAAAATCATTTATATGTAATCAATATTTGTGCAAATCGAATCTTGGTTTCAAAATCAAAGTCAACCTACGAACATATGAACAAATGTAATCCTTCATACCCAGTGAATAGAAACTTAGAGAGAGAAACATGGGTATTAATTTCAGGTTGCACCGGCGAGCTCAGATCCGAGTTAGGGCCAAAACATCCCAAACCCACCAATCAAAATCAAACTTTATAGCCTCCGTCACCGGCCGGGAGATGACTTAGAAAGGGAGGTGCTGGCTTCTTGGCCGGATGGCGGCGGAGAAGGAACAAAAGGAGACGGGGTGGGAAGGTGGAAGTGACCTGAGAGTGAGAAAGAGGTGGTCATGGTCGACGGAGTGCAGGATGTCGTGGGCTTTGACGCGCGAGAAGGACGAGGGATCATGAAGGAAGGGGGGTGACGTGGGAGGGTGGGGAAGGCGGTGGGTTGGGATGATGAGAAGGGTGGGCGGTGCGGAGGTGTTGGGGAGATGGAGATGAAGGTTGAAGACGGTGAGTTTTTCTTTTTCTTTTATTTTTGGGTAAAAAATAATTTTATTATATTATTATTATTATTATTTTATTATTGTTATTATTATTATTTTGTTATTATTACTATTTTATTATTATTATTATTATTATTATTATTATTATTTTTATTATTATTATTTTGTTATTATTATTATTATTTTATTATTATTACTATTTTATTATTATTACTTTATTATTATTATTATTATTTTATTATTATTATTATTATTTTTATTATTATTATTATTATTATTTATTATTATTATTATTATTATTACTATTTTATTATTATTTTATTATTATAACTATTTTATTATTATTATTATTATTATTTTATTATTATTACTATTTTATTATTATTTTATTATTATTACTATTTTATTATTATTATTATTATTTTATTATTATTATTATTATTATTATTATTATTATTATTATTTTATTATTATTATTATTATTATTTTATTATTATTTTTTTTATTACCTGCCTTGCACATTATCTTTGAAATGACGAAATTACCCCTTACATACTCACGTGAAAGGCACATGAAATTCATCATGTCAAAAAATTAACGATTTCGTTAGTTTTTATACCAATTTGCTAAAAATTGCAAATTTAGGGCATTGATTGACTAAATTACACTCTTGACTGCGATATTGCAACTATGTGCAAAATTTAGGTCATCAAATTGCAATTGACCCTTTTTGTAAGTGCAAAATAGTAGAGGGGATCGGGTTGTAGATGTTGCATCTATTCTATTTTCGTATTGTTTGAAATATTTGATCGGCGTTTTGTTGTCAACCTAGAGGCTCCGTTTCTCGAATTCTCAACATTAAATCTTAGGGGCCGTTTGGTTCGGTGGAAAAAAAGTGAAGGAATGAAATGGTCAATGGAATTGAATTCCTGAAGGAATTGGAATGGAAAAAAACTGGTCAAATCCCTCCGTTTGGTTGGCACGGAATGGAATGAAATTGTCATTCAATTCCTTGACAAATTATGTTTGGTTTGAAAATACAAATTATAGGAATGGAATGAAAGCATATAAAATGACCAATTTACCCTTCTTTTTTTTTTTTGGGATGGTGGGGGGGGGTTAGGGCGGGGTATGCAAAAAAAATAAAATTTTTGTGGGGTGGGGGGGTGGATGGGTGGGGGGTAGGGAAGGGGTATAAAAAAATTTGGGGGGGGGGGTGGGGAAATTTGGATGGGGTACGACGGGGGATATAAAAAAAAAAATTCGTGGGGGTGGAGGGGGTGTGGGGGTGGGGGAAATTTGGATGGGGGGTAGAGGCGGGGGTAATAAAAAAAAAATTCGTGGGGGGTGGGGAAATTTGGATGGGGAGGGGGTAGGGTAGGGGGCATGCAAAAAAAAATGTGGGGGTGGGGGGGGGTTGGATGGTGGGGGTGGGGTGGAGGCTGTATTGGGTGGGATAGGTAGGAGCATTTTGGTCATAATTTTTTTTTTTTTTATTCCATTGCCAAGGAAATTGGCCATTTCTTTCAATATATGAAGGGAATGGCAAATTCCATCAAGCCAAGGAATTGAGCATTCCGGGGGAATAAAAATTTTGAACCAAACACGACGAAAGAATGAAGTCAACGAAATTGACCATTCCATTCCACCATGAAATGACCAATTACCGCGAACCAAACGCCCCCTTTACTGTCTTGCTGCTATAAGCAGGTAAAGACCAAGTTTCAATCGACAAGTTTATATTTTTCATGATTGAGTAGAGCATGGAGTGCCTACTGAAAAAAAATAAAAAACAAAAACAAAAATAAAAATGGAGTGCCTACTGTACTTAACCACCGAATGGTAAATACTAAATACAGGGAACGAAAAATACAGGGAACGAAAAATTCCAACCCTGTCCTTGCCCTACACGAGATGTCTCGCCGGATTTGCGCCGTCGGCCATATCTCCGGCACCGCTGATTATTTTGCTGATCCCAACGGTCAATATGAGCGCCTGAGTGATGCGAACATACCCCAGCAATTTGACGACGATCCAACGGTTAATGAAGCGGGAATTTGATTTTTAATATAGCCTCGCCGGATTTGCGCCGTCGGCCATATCTCCGGCACCGCTGATTATTTTGCTGATCCCAACGGTCAATATGAGCGCCTGAGTGATGCGAACATACCCCAGAAATTTGACGACGATCCAACGGTTAATGAAGCGGGAATTTGATTTTTAATATAGCAAATTTTTGGAGATTTTAGCAAGCTTTCGCCGCCGGCCATTTCTCCCTCTCCGGCAATTATTTGGAAGATCCCAACGGTCATCATGTGCGCCTAGGGGATGCGACCAAAGCCCAAAAGTTTCACGACGATCCAACGGTTAACGAAGTCGAAATTCGATTTAGTTTTGATTTTTTGCTGAATTTGGTTCGAATTCTGGCTATTTGGCCGAAATTTTTGATTTATATGAGTATTTTGGTAATTTTGTTGTTTTCCTGTATTTTTTGTTCCCTGTATTAAACCATATCCCCGCCGAATAAATCATTTTTGTTTTGAACCAAAAGAAGAAGAAAAAAAAAAATACAATAAAAAAAAGTAAAAAACCAAGACACTGCCTTCTCACAAACCCCAACCAAACCCCCCACCGACAAAGGCGGCGACTCCGAGACGACCATCATGTCTCCGTCGCCATAGACAGTTACTAGCCGACCTCCATATCCACCGTCACCGTCACCGTCACCGCACATCCTCTTAGAAATTTTCTCGCTTTCAACGGTAAATCAACCAACTAGATACAAGATTATCAAACCCCTTTGCGCCGCCGCTAGATCCACCGGCCCGACTCGCCGATCCAAAGATCTCAACCAACCTTTCAGTTCATAGATTCCGTCAAGTCTTCATCACGTAAGGATTTTTGATGATTTGTTTTTCGATTTTTGGGCCGTTCTTGTTACTTCTTTAATTTGTTTGCTGTTTTCTTGAAACTATTATGGAATTAATGTTGAAAATGTGTGTTAATTTTAAATATGTTAGTTCTGAGTGATATTCTTTAGGAATGGAAGATGATCTGGTTGTAAAGGGTTACACAGATGCAAGCTTCCAAACCGATAAAGATGACTTTAGATCGCGATGCAGGTTCGTGTTTATGCTAAATGGAGGTGCCTGTTTGTTGGAAGAGTTCCCAAGTAAAGCACTCATTGCCGATTCTACAACCGGCCAATACATAGCAAAGATCGGATGCGGCTAAGGAGGCGGTTTGGATCAAGAAGTTCATTAGTGACTTAGAAGTCGTTCCGAGTATCACTAACCCGATAGAGCTTTATTGTGACAATAATGGTGCTATTGCCCAAGCAAAAGAACCAAGGTCACATCAACGATCCAAACACATTTTGAGACGTTTCCACCTCATTCGAGAAATGCGCGAAAGGGAGGACGTCAAGATATGCAAGGTACCTACGGATGACAACATTGCGGACCTCTCACCAAGCCTTTACCACAAGCTAAACATGATGGTCATGTTAGGTCCAGGTATAAGATACGTGAATGATTGGGCCTAGTGCGAGTGGGAGGCGTAGGTGTTAGTGCCCTAGGCCTATAGAGATAGACTTATTTTTAATGTCATTATTCATTTTATATGAGAGATTATCATTTTGATTATTATATATGTTTGCATGTTTACTTTAATAATCGTGTCCCTAGTACTTAAGAAGCACTAGTATGAAGTTTAATGGATAATCATGTGATGATTATATGCATATGGATGCACATTAAATTCATGGGTACTTGTTAGAGAACAAGGTGCTTGGACTTGACCCATTATGAGATTTATGTCATGGTCGAATGTCATAATTAAATCTCATATAGTCATATCATTGATATCCTTTGACACGAGATTATCATCGTCTTCCACTCGATGAATATTATGTTTGATATAGTTTAACGTTGTCTTTAACCTGGGATAACAATAAGGGCTATTATTGGCATGATAGGATTCTTGTTGGGAAGAATGATAAGTCAAGATGGAAATTTGTCCCTCGTAAAGAGAGATGTTTGCTAGGCCACTCGTAAGTAAGATTGATGATGTACGTAGCCATGTCCGAATGAATTAATGTGATTAATATCATTCGATTGATCAATTTACTTAGTAACAAGAAAGCATTGAACAATATGAGTTGACGTGGACCATGACTCATGTTCAATATAACATCGTGTGACAATGGGATTGTGATATGTTCTATGTAGGAAATCGAACTTGATATTATATTATTTGGGTAGGCATGATGGCTTGCTAGAGTCCGCTCATGTCTTATGAGGATCGATGTGATCGAACTCATTGCCAACATAATATAGTCCTATGGGGTCACACGCATCGAACGAATTGTCAAAAATGAAGAATATGGACTTTTTATACACAGGGGACGACTCGTCCCCAGGCCAGAACCAACTATTCCCTTGGCCAGGGACGAGTGTCCCTGAGGGAGTGTCCTGAGGGACGACTCGTGCCCATGGGGACGAGTAGTGCCCATAGGGACGACTCGTGCCCTGGGCTTGTACCAACTATTCCCCTTAAGGGGGACGCCTGTATCAGAAGCTTTGTGAAAGGGGACGACTCGTGCCCTGGGGGACGAGTCATCCCGTCGGCGCTGGACTGATACGTAATTGACTTAAAATTAGGATTTTCGCGAGGGGAAATTTTTTTATAACGTATAAATACAAACCCTTGGTTGCCCTAGCAGTCATACTCACGTTTTGGGTTTAGAGAAACACAAAAAGGAGAGATTTCAATTGAGAATTGAGAATCGAAATACAATCCAATTCCATAATTCTTCATTGATTGAAAGGAGTTTCAATCAAAGGATCTAGCAATTCACCTAGAATTGTTCTAGGGTTCGTTCAACGCGTGAATACACATAGAGGATCTTCGCCAATCAAGATCTAACGTTCGTGATTCAAGAATCGTTTATCGAGGATTCACTAGTTCATCAATCTGGAGTTGGAATGCGTTTATCAACGACAAAAGCACACAAGGTTGGTTATTCTATTTCATACTTCTTAATTAATCATCTAAAACGGATCCTAGGCTCCGGGTTTTTCGAGTTAATTTGCATTCTTCCGCCGCGCATGGACCCTCGAAACCCAACATAAAGTTGACCCAACGACCCATATTAACTCAGCACCCCACGTTCTCTCCTTTTCCCTCTGCCTCTTCCTCACGTCCCTCCTCCTCCATTTTCTGTCTGGGTTTTTAAAGAAGTACCATCTTCTAAAATTGATCTCTTCTTCTCTCCCTTTCACCTTACCATCTTCTAAAATTGATCTCTTCTTCTCTTCCTTTCACCTTCTCTCTCCATCCCGTCTTCCACTGAGAAAATACTGCTCCGCCTTCTCTCTTACTGTATCTCCTCTCTCACTGTTCTAACTCGGGGAATCAACCATCTCTTCCTCAACCGCCGCATCCCGTTTTCCTCAAATCACAAAATACCGACAACAACGATGGTAGGAGAAGCGAGCCCGGCGCCGATAAACACCCCGGCTTAAATTCTCCATTGAAATCGGCTAGCAATTATCCCAACCCAAGGTCGGTTGTTTAAATTCCTAATTCCTCTCGTTACTTAACGAACTTATGGATTGACAAGGAGGAAATCACGATGCCGGAATACTTGCGCCTCGCCATACGAGATGCCGTTGAGAAGAAGAACGTTGACGCCGGTAAGTCCTTCTACGACGCCACTTATGCATCGAAGACGGAGAAACCGTAATTGCCGACCCATCTGTTTTTAGGGTTTTTGATTGGGAAAAAGTTGGAGCAAGAAGAAACATTTCAACCATTGAAGATGATGAAGAATCGTCTTTCAATTGCACATGTTCGAGATTAGGGCCAAATGGATTTATGAGGTCCAACTCGCACGTGTTTGTATTTCGTTCTTTAGATGATGATATGCGTCCATTCTTTACTATTGTGTCAATAAAGGATGTGATAAAATTGTACTTTGTTTGTTGAATTTCAATCGCAAAGATTAGATGCATTTGTTGGAAATTTAGGTGCAATTTGTATTTTGTTTGTTGTATGCTTTTGTCGGATGCAATATGTGATTGATTGTATGGTTTCCGCTTGATGCAATTTGGGATTGAAAAATTGTACTCCTCCGTCCCAAAATCTCCGTCTCAAAATGAATGTCCCCAAAAAATTGCTTTTTATCAAAAGAATTTTGATTTTTTACTATTTATTTTTGGGACAGGGTGAGTAGTTGTTTCTACAATGATGAAAAAAAAGTCCATCTAACTTCAATTAAAACATTCTTGGAAGAGGAATCTTGAGAGATAATTTTGTTGTTGTTGCAAGCATGTACAATTTCTTCAAGAAAGATGTGATTATAATTATTTTACATAGTATAAAATGATGTTTTACATGTCTTGCAGTATGAATTACTTGATGAAATGATGGAATTTGGTTACCCTAAATATACAAAAGCTAAGATTCTTAGTTTATTAAGATTGATGCTTATAAGATGGAAGTTGCTCAGCGACCTCCTATGGCACTAACAAATGCAATCTCTTGGAGAACCGAAGGGATACACTATAAGAAAAATGTAGTATGTGTATACAGAGTAGTTAATATTATATTTAGCCATTAATTTATCTCATGTACTATGTTCTTTCAGCCTGCTCATTGTTGGAGGTCTTACTTAGTTTCGATTTCAAGCAAGTTTATTCTGATTTTTATCCCTTTTTTTTTTAATTCACCAGAATTTCTCAATTGCCACATTCCGTTTTCAAGTTTTGTGGGTTTGCATTGAGGGTTTCAATTTGTCTTACTATGTGACGCTCACTGCTATTTATTGTGTCCGCTGTCTGTTACTTTTTGACCTGCGTGAGTAGTAGAGTGGAGAGAGGATGCAACAGATGTACAAACTCAGTGGATGGAGGGCACGACAACTGATGTACATAAAGAGGGGCCATCTACCCAAGGTTAGTTTCCGTTATACTTTTTTTTAATCAATCAATCTAAAAACTAGATAAGAGTGGTTTGTGTTTCCTTTTCCTCACTTCTAGCAACATGAACAAATTCTAGGGGTTGTTTTGAAGAAAGTTCATGCATGAAGGGCCTGTCTGTTCAAACTAAAGTTTTGAGCAAATTGATGATAGTTATCCTTTCGCATGGCAAGAACAAAGTTATGGTTTATACATATTTTTTTGGGCTTGAAGCTTACTTAAATTTCTTTAGTGTATTAGAATTGGTATTTATGGGTTATTACATGTCTGATGGTCGACATATTTTTGCTATATTTTGTTTTCAGTCCTATTTACTTTATTTGTTTGTAATGTTGAAACTATGATACTTTAGCTTCATGGTTCTGTTATGTTATTGCATTGTGAAAGTGTAGGTTCCATGAGAGTTGTCATGAAAGCAAAATCAAAGGAGAATTGGATCACCATACAAAGAGAAGAGGAGAGAATAGGATGATCTTTTTATAAGAAATAAAGTCTTAGGCGATTCCATGTGTATCGTTAGTACGTGTTAGTACTGTAAGCTTTTGGTGTATATAAATAAAATTTGGAGCTACGTAACTGTCCCAAAATAAACATTTATTTTAGTTCTTGATTAAAAACAAAAATTAATATTCATTTTCAGATGGAGAAAGTAGTAGCTTATATTTTTGTGAATTTTTTGAGTTATCTGTCTCAAAATTAAATTCAAATTTGTTATTGAGCAAGAATGAAAATAAATCTTTATTTTGGGAAGGATGAAGAATGAGCTGATATTTTAAAGAAAAAAAAGGTCTAGAGTTTAGTGTTAGTATATGTAAGATGTATTGTACATGTAAGCTTTTGATTTATAAAATGATAATTTGGTGCTATGGCAAGAAAGATTCCACATTTACCGTAAAATGCTCAATAACAGTTTAAATACATGTTTTTAGGATGCTTTGCATGATTCTACTTTGTGATTAACAACTTGATCGTTTTGTGGGATTATATATTATCAAAATTAATTGTACTGATTCCATACTATAAATTACAAATCGTCTATTAAAGTACACCTATTGAGCATGATGTCTATACGTTCACATTCATCAAGATTGATTGAGCAAGAAGAACGTTGACGCTTAGTAAAGCCACTCTAGCATTGATCTGTGATTTACTCTTAGAATGCTTATGATTTATCGGTGTATCAAGCCTATGTTCATGGTTGTAATCTCCGTTGTATCTTTTTTAGTCTTTAGCATATGTGTCATGTTTTTGTTTTACAACATTTGGTTGGAGAAAGTGTATACTCATAATTTTTATGTATCTTTTCCTAGCAAAATCCATTTTGCTTAGCTTCTTTGACTTTGAGAGAAACGTAACTTTTTGTAACTTTCCATCATACTCTCCTCCTTGAACCCGTGTTACGGTCATGATTAGAGTAGTCACAATTAATATATGTTGTTTCATTTCTTCCCCTTTTCGTATTGGTTTCTATTTTCTATTTGTATTTATAATTATTTAGTACTTGATTGATTGGATACTGGCTCGTGCCACTGGCACGGGCATGAAAGTACTAGTCTCTTATTGTTGAAACAACTCCAATTATTTTTCTCTTTATATTTGGACCTCAAAATCAACTTTGACTGTTATCTTGCACTACGTCTTACATTGAACCTCCAAAATTCAAAGACACCTGATTTTAACATACTTTGTATTTGATTTAGCATTAATCTACTACTTGTTGACAGCCTTTGTCAGTTTGATTTGGTGGGGTAAGTCCAAGAATAATGCTCGAGGTGTTTCTTGGATGTAAGAATTTGTTTTTGTGAGGGGCCAATTGCAATTTGGTGACCTAAGTTTTACACATAGTTTCAATACCGCAGCCAAGAGTGCAATTTAGTCAATCAATGCCCTAAGTTTGCAATTTTTAGCAAATTGGTATAAAAACTAATGAAATCATTAAATAAAATAACAATCGTTAAAAAGAAAACAAAAAAAATCTGGGCAACTCTTCTTCTTCTTCTAGATCTGAAAACCCCATCCTCACCAATCTTCTTCTTCCACCACCCCTACCATATTCAGATTTAAATCACCACCCCTACCATAGCATCACCAAATCCAAGCAAAAACCAAAATCATTTATATGTAATCAATATTTGTGCAAATCGAATCTTGGTTTCAAAATCAAAGTCAACCTACGAACATATGAACAAATGTAATCCTTCATACCCAGTGAATAGAAACTTAGAGAGAGAAACATGGGTATTAATTTCAGGTTGCACCGGCGAGCTCAGATCCGAGTTAGGGCCAAAACATCCCAAACCCACCAATCAAAATCTGAAACTTTATAGCCTCCCGTCACCGGCCGGGAGATGACTTAGAAAGGGAGGTGATGGCTTCTTGGCCGGATGTCGGCGGAGAAGGAACAAAAGGAGACGGGGTGGGAAGGTGGAAGTGACCTGAGAGTGAGAAAGAGGTGGTCATGGTCGACGGAGTGAAGGATGTCGTGGGCTTTGACGCGAGAAGGACGAGGGATCATGAAGGAAGGGGTGACGTGGGAGGGTGGGGGAAGGCGGTGGGTTGGGATGATGAGAAGGGTGGGCGGTGCCGGAGGTGTTGGGGGAGATGGAGATGAAGGTTGAAGACGGTGAGTTTTTCTTTTTCTTTTATTTTTGGGTAAAAAATAATTTTATTATATTATTATTATTATTATTTTATTATTGTTATTATTATTATTTTGTTATTATTACTATTTTATTATTATTATTATTATTATTATTATTATTATTATTATTTTTATTATTATTATTTTGTTATTATTATTATTATTTTATTATTATTACTATTTTATTATTATTACTTTATTATTATTATTATTATTTTATTATTATTATTATTATTTTTATTATTATTATTATTATTATTTATTATTATTATTATTATTATTACTATTTTATTATTATTTTATTATTATAACTATTTTATTATTATTATTATTATTATTATTTTATTATTATTACTATTTTATTATTATTTTATTATTATTACTATTTTATTATTATTATTATTATTTTATTATTATTATTATTATTATTATTATTATTTTATTATTATTATTATTATTATTATTTTATTATTATTTTTTTTATTACCTGCCTTGCACATTATCTTTGAAATGACGAAATTACCCCTTACATACTCACGTGAAAGGCACATGAAATTCATCATGTCAAAAAATTAACGATTTCGTTAGTTTTTATACCAATTTGCTAAAAATTGCAAATTTAGGGCATTGATTGACTAAATTACACTCTTGACTGCGATATTGCAACTATGTGCAAAATTTAGGTCATCAAATTGCAATTGACCCTTTTTGTAAGTGCAAAATAGTAGAGGGGATCGGGTTGTAGATGTTGCATCTATTCTATTTTCGTATTGTTTGAAATATTTGATCGGCGTTTTGTTGTCAACCTAGAGGCTCCGTTTCTCGAATTCTCAACATTAAATCTTAGGGGCCGTTTGGTTCGGTGGAAAAAAAGTGAAGGAATGAAATGGTCAATGGAATTGAATTCCTGAAGGAATTGGAATGGAAAAAAACTGGTCAAATCCCTCCGTTTGGTTGGCACGGAATGGAATGAAATTGTCATTCAATTCCTTGACAAATTATGTTTGGTTTGAAAATACAAATTATAGGAATGGAATGAAAGCATATAAAATGACCAATTTACCCTTCTTTTTTTTTTTTTGGGATGGTGGGGGGTTAGGGCGGGGGTATGCAAAAAAAAATAAAATTTTTGTGGGGTGGAAATTTGGATGGGTGGGGGTAGGGAAGGGGGTATAAAAAAAAATTTGGGGGGTGGGGGTGGGGGGTTTGGATGGGGGAGTACGACGGGGGATATAAAAAAAAATTCGTGGGGGTGGAGGGTGTGGGGGTGGGGGACTGGATGGGGGGTAGGGCGGGGGTAATAAAAAAAAAAAAATTCGTGGGGGGTGGTGGGGGTGGATGGGGGAGGGGGTAGGGTAGGGGCATGCGAAAAAAAAAAAATGTGGGGTGGGGGGTTGGATGGTGGGGGGTGGGGTGGAGGTGGATTGGGGGATAGGTAGGAGCATTTTGGTCATAATTTTTTTTTTTTTTTTTTTTTATTCCATTGCCAAGGAAATTGGCCATTTCTTTCAATATATGAAGGGAATGGCAAATTCCATCAAGCCAAGGAATTGAGCATTCCGGGGGAATAAAAATTTTGAACCAAACACGACGAAAGAATGAAGTCAACGAAATTGACCATTCCATTCCACCATGAAATGACCAATTACCGCGAACCAAACGCCCCCTTTACTGTCTTGCTGCTATAAGCAGGTATAGGCCAAAGTTTCAATCGACAAGTTTATATTTTTCATGTTTGAGTAGAGCATGGAGTGCCTACTGAAAAAAAATAAAAAACAAAAACAAAAATAAAAATGGAGTGCCTACTGTACTTAACCACCGAATGGTAAATACTAAATACAAGTGAACGAAAAATACAGTGAACGAAAAATTCCAACCCCTGCTCGCCTCTACACGAGATGTCTCGCTGGATTTGCGCCGTCGGCCATATCTCCGGCACCGCTGATTATTTTGCTGATCCCAACGGTCAATATGAGCGCCTGAGTGATGCGAACATACCCCAGAAATTTGACGACGATCCAACGGTTAATGAAGCGGGAATTTGATTTTTAATATAGCCTCGCCGGATTTGCGCCGTCGGCCATATCTCCGGCACCGCTGATTATTTTGCTGATCCCAACGGTCAATATGAGCGCCTGAGTGATGCGAACATACCCCAGAAATTTGACGACGATCCAACGGTTAATGAAGCGGGAATTTGATTTTTAATATAGCAAATTTTTGGAGATTTTAGCAAGCTTTCGCCGCCGGCCATTTCTCCCTCTCCGGCAATTATTTGGAAGATCCCAACGGTCATCATGTGCGCCTAGGGGATGCGACCAAAGCCCAAAAGTTTCACGACGATCCAACGGTTAACGAAGTCGAAATTCGATTTAGTTTTGATTTTTTGCTGAATTTGGTTCGAATTCTGGCTATTTGGCCGAAATTTTTGATTTATATGAGTATTTTGGTAATTTTGTTGTTTTCCTGTATTTTTTGTTCCCTGTATTAAACCATATCCCCGCCGAATAAATCATTTTTGTTTTGAATCAAATGAAGAAGAAAAAAATACAAAATAAAAAAAAGTAAAAAACCAAGACACTGCCTTCTCACAAACCCCAACCAAACCCCCCACCGACAAAGGCGGCGACTCCGAGACGACCATCATGTCTCCGTCGCCATAGACAGTTACTAGCCGACCTCCATATCCACCGTCACCGTCACCGTCACCGCACATCCTCTTAGAAATTTTCTCGCTTTCAACGGTAAATCAACCAACTAGATACAAGATTATCAAACCCCTTTGCGCCGCTAGATCCACCAGTCCAGACTCGCCGATCCAGCATCTCAACCAACCTTTCAGTTCATAGATTCCGTCAAGTCTTCATCACGTAAGGATTTTTGATGATTTGTTTTTCGATTTTTGGGCCGTTCTTGTTACTTCTTTAATTTGTTTGCTGTTTTCTTGAAACTATTATGGAATTAATGTTGAAAATGTGTGTTAATTTTAAATATGTTAGTTCTGAGTGATATTCTTTAGTAATGTTAGTTCTGAGTGATATTCTGAGTGTCATTATTGTTCAAATGTGTGTTAATTATGTATATGTTAGCTCTGATGATAATTTTTTTCTTTCTTTTCAGTTAATTCTTTGCTTGATTCATTTATTTATCTTGCACCCTAATATATCCGCAAGGAACTGTTCTTACTCATTGATTTGGTGAAATATGGATAGTTGAGTATGGAAAAAATTACAGAGTTCCTATTGGACAGAGTGGCTGTCTTTCTGTTTGGCTCTTTTAAACTCCTTATCCTCTCCAGTTCATAGTATGGTTAATTTAGCAGATTTCCATCTACGGACTATTTTTTCATATTGAACGGGAGTGTTGGTATGAAGATTTGAGCATTAGTGGCATTTTTTTATTTTAGGATTGAACGTGCTTCCAAATTTATTAGAATAAATTTCTACTAAATGAGCCAATGATGCATAATAGTGCACCACATTTCCCTTGTTACATTTATCAATTTTCGGTTGCATAGGTATAATAACCTTTTCTTCTAACTTCCGTATTCTCTTATCTGTACTTGGTTTCAGGAATAGTTGTTTCTTTGTCGTAACTGCTTATCTAACCCGCATTTGAGAATATATAAAGAATAATGGGTTCACCTGAACGGACACAAAGTTCATTGAAAGGGGATACAGGAGATAGTTTAGATCTGAAGAGTGCTAGAGCAAGAGGAGAAGAACTGGGAGGTGATGAGAGGAGAAAGCACAGGTCAAGTAAACTAAGAAAATCAGGGAGTGGCGAGGATGTTGAAGGATTGGAAGGAAGTGGACGGAAGAGAAGTAGTGGGGAGAAAAATGAGAATCGAAAGAGGTCAAGTGGCTCAAGTAGAGCTGGTAGTGATGAGGATAGGTCCAAGCAGATGAAGAAAAAGCAAGAAGAGAGCGCACTTGATTCATTGAGCAATTGGTATCAGGATGGAGAAGCAGAGAATAGACATGATGGTGGTGATAGATCTGGAAGTAAAGGATATGGCCGAGCCGCTGAAAGTGAGAGAAGAAAATCTATTTCGAAGCTGTCAGATCATGAGACTTCTCAGAGTAGAAGTAAAGGCAAAGATGCAAAATCACATGATGGAGAGGTTGAAACGGGACACGTAAAAGAATCCAGATATTTTGACAAAGAGGAAAGCAACCTGGAAAAAGGTCATGGATCTTCTGAACATGGTAGAAACCATAAGAAAAGGTGGGATGAACAAGACGCTGTTCCCAAAGTTGAAGAGAATAACTATGTTAAAAAATCTGATCTGAGAACTGGGATTTTTTCTGATTCTAAACCTGAGGGTACTAGGGAAAGAAGTTTGTCTGCCAAAAATGAACCTGGCGTGGGTAGTAACAGGGATGTAAATCTAAATGCTGATAAGGGCGTGAAGTCACATGACAAGGAGGAAAGGAGAGTTTTCTCAGAGAAGAGGAAGAGCAATGGCAGTGCAGAAGCTCCAGAGCAAGACAGGGACAGTCCTTTGACACGTGAACGTATTTCCGTTATGGAGAGGCTTGAAGATAATAGACAGCAAAGACATTTTAGTGGACGTGAAAATATTGACACTTATGAGAGGCCCTTCAATGTGGATGAAGATGGTAATGCATTGATGAGAGACAAAAGCAGAAGAGAAATAGACCGTTCTAACAGGTCCATTACCCCTGAGAGGAGTGCAAGGCGTCATCAGGAACCATACCATGTTGAGATGGATCAAAGCAGTGCTGACAGGAGGAAGGACCTTGATAAAGATGGTTACCGCGATGAGAGATTGAAAAAGAGGGATGATAGCTGGAGTGACAGGACTAGGGAGCAAGAGGGTTCCAGAGATAATTGGAAAAGAAGGCAACCCAATGTTTCTGATAGGGATACAAAAGATGGGGATGCACTTTCTGATCAGGGCAGAGATTGGGAGGTGCAAAGACGTGGCCGTGAGAGGGCTGACACTGAAAGGGCTTTAGGCCGGTCTGGTGGTAGGAAGGATGGGAATAGAACTGAAGCTGTGAAAACTTCATCGAATTATGGCATTTCAAATGAGAATTATGATGTTATAGAGATTCAAACGAAGGCTTTTGATTATGGAAGAGAGGAGTCTAGATCTACATTTGGGAGGAATGCTGAAGGTAGTCAGCTGTCTGGGCAGTATGTTAAAGATTCAAAACATATGGACGGCAGTGCTACTACTCGAGACCAGATTCCGTGGAGGGATGACATGGACTTCCAGGCAGGAAAAGGAAGAGGCCAGCAAGGTGTTATGTCCAGTCGTGGTGCTGGTGGACAAACTTCAACCAGTAGTTCGCAGCCCCCACATGGAAACCAAGAGCCGGGCTCCAGTAGTAGAGGTGTTCCACAAGGAGCTAATGGTTACAGATTAGGGAGAGGAGGAAGGGGCAGGCCTACGGGAAGAGAGAGTCAACAGCTTGGGATCCCAGTGCCAATGATGGGATCACCTTTTGGACCACTTGGCATGCCACCTCCTGGTGTATTGCAACCATTAACTCCTAGCATGTCTCCAGGTCCTGGTCCTCCAATGCTTCCTGGTGCCTTTATCCCCCCCTTCTCTCCTCCTGTACTTTGGCCGGGAGCTCGAGCTCTTGAGATGAATATGTTAGGTGTTCCACCTAGTCTGTCTCCTGTTCCTCCTGGGCCAGGATTTTCTCCAAATCTTGGGACTCCCCCAAATTCCGCCATGTATTTCAACCAGCCAGGCCCTGGAAGAGGAATGCCTCCGAACATGACTGGCCCTGGTTTCAATGCTATGGTACCAACTGGACGTGGGCAGTCGCAAGACAAACCAACTGGGGGTTGGGTCCCACCTTCGAGAATCAATGGCCCTCCTGGTAAAGCTCCTTCTAGAGGAGAGCAAAATGATTACTCACAAAATTTTGTAGACACTGGTATGCGACCTCAAAACTTTATAAGAGAACTAGAGCTTACTAGTATTGTCGAGGATTATCCAAAGCTGCGGGAGCTTATACAGAAGAAGGATGAAATTGTTGCCAATTCTGCTACGGCTCCTATGTATTACAAGTGTGACCTTCGCGAGCAGGTGCTATCTGCGGAGTTTTTTGGGACCAAATTTGATGTTATTCTTGTGGACCCTCCTTGGGAGGAATATGTTCATCGAGCCCCTGGTGTTACTGACCATTTGGAGTATTGGACAATTGAAGAAATAATGAATCTCAAGATTGAGGTAAATAAATATTTCGAGCTCTATGAATATGGTCATTTGCAGGATTTTGTGTCAGCACTTTGTGATATTGTTTGTACTTAGATGTTAAAGTAGTAATATTATCCGTTGCATGTAAAGTTTTATTGTGTGATCACTATTAAATAAACAATCATCCGGGAATGAAAGTACATCTGTGGAGTTCATATTGAGATGCTGCTGCCTTAATCTGACATCTTATTTTATTTTGATTCAGCGTGGCCACATTTCCTACAAGAGTTTGATATGAATTATTTACCATTCATGTTTTCAGGCAATTGCAGACACACCTTCTTTTATTTTTCTCTGGGTTGGTAATGGAGTTGGCCTTGAGCAGGGTCGCCAATGTCTGAAGAAGGTATATACTTGTAGCTTTGCAAAAGCCGTATATTGTTACAAGTTGATCATTTTCTTATTAGCTGTGATATTCAATATGGCATAACAGGCATCCTAACCATTTAGTTGTTACAATGTAGTGGGGATTTCGTCGTTGTGAAGATATATGTTGGGTGAAGACAAACAAAAACAATGCAACCCCAGGATCACGCCATGATGCGCATACCTTGTTTCAGCGCTCCAAGGTGGGTAATTATCTTCTTCTGCCTTCACTTTGTTGTAACTTGGATTTTGGGCCTATTCTATTTTCTGATACTCCTAATTTCATGAAGGAACATTGCTTGATGGGCATAAAAGGAACTGTTCGTCGCAGCACTGATGGTCATATTATTCATGCTAACATTGACACCGATGTAATCATTGCGGAGGAACCTCCATATGGTTAGTATTTATTGCTAATTTCATTTTCCCACTTTTCTACAATTATGATTCATAGACTTTGTTCTAGTTTGTGTGTGCTTTTGGACCATCACAACATATCTTATAGCTGATGACTTTTTTTTTTTATAAAATAAGTTATGCTCCTTCCGTTTCGGGCCAAGAGTCCTACCCAAAGTTTGCACACTTTTTAATAAAACATTAAGAAATGAGAAATATTTGCAAGTGGATTGAGGACATAATTGTCCAAAACACTATTGATGATTCATGTCATCATGTGGACATAAAGTAGGGTAGTAATTAGTGGTTTTTAATTCTACAAAAGGAATAAGATATAAATGTCTAAAACACTTATTCATTATTTGCCATTTTGGGAAGCAAAGTAGGACTCTTAGTCCTGGACGCAAAAGAAAGTAGGACAATTAGTTTGGTACGGAAGGAGTATTAAAAATAGAAAGAAGTACGGGGTAGAGGAAAAGGTGTCCTCTTAAAAGAAAATGCAAGAAGAAAGAAAAAAGAAAAAATAAATAAATACTATGACATCTATCAAAGTACAAAAACCAAATCAATTTAGAGCACCTTTTCAATCATTGAACATGTCAATTACTGATAATCCTCGAAAAACTCCTAAAGCCGATGCTCACAGAGAAGCAAAGAACAACATCCTCTCCTTAACTAGACGAAAAGATCAATGACATTTTCTCGAAAATCCGGGGTATTTTGTTCCATCCATATACATCACAACATTGCAATGATAGCTTGCATCTCTATCCTTTATTTTTGAATCCCTAAAACCGAATTCGAAGAAAATCATTTACCATAGAAGGGCAACTCCAACTTTCCCCCAGTATGGAGAACAATTTACACCAGTCTCCAAGCAACCGAACAATGCAAGAAGAGGTGATCACGAGATTCTCTCTGATTATAGCACATCACTCAAATACATGGGGATAAGGCCTTGTATGGCGTTGCCGTTGTCGATGATCATTAGTGTTTATACTTTAGACGGTTAAGCATTAATGACCATACAAAAAGCTTTCAATTCTGAAGGAACTTTTGATTGCGAAAAGGATTGGCTTTTGAACTCGAATGAGACACTTAAGAGTGAATGAGAAGTGAATCTACCTTGACTCTCTGATTTCCATACTTATGAGGATACCCCAAAACTCGACGAGAAGATATAATATTAAGTAAAGCTACCATTTCCTGCGATTCTCAATCATTTTAATTGCGAGTCAAATTCAAATTTCACGAGAAAGAAATTCCATCTTGAACAATAAATGAGGTATAGGAGCACTTTGGAGGGAAATTTAAAACCATTGAAAGGCAACATATTGACGGAGGACGAATTCATATCCAATGATGCCAATGCTCACCATTCCGAACAAGTAAACAAATATAAATACGAAAACAAGAATAGATAAATTTCCAAGGACTTGCATAAGAAGTAGAAGTTAAGATACCTATACCCCAATCTTTACTTTGAATTCATACTTGCTTGCTCCTGATAACCTTGTGCCAAAGAGAATGTGGCTCCAAAGGAAAAATGGGTGTTTCGGTTACCCAGTTGGCATTAAAAAATTTATGCTTTAAACTATTGTACATTGCCATGTACATTGGTTTAAAATCTTAATGTGTATACTGAATGGTAAGAAATTGCTACCCCTACTCAAACACATGACGAGATATCCACATATTCTCATTCCTAGGGGGTGTGTGTGGCAAAATGGGTGTTTCGGTTATCCAATGCATGTTATCCATTAAAAATATACTGCTTTGAACTAATGTACATTATGCAATGTACAATAGTTTAAAGCATGATAAAATCCTAATGGATATACACATTGGTAAGAAATTGCCACCCCTACTCAAACCTAATAGGAGTGCGACTCGTGTCGTCTTTATAGGATTAGATTCAAGAACAGTGGGGAAATGATCGGACACAAACCTTGGTAGTATCCTCTTCAAAAGACTGTAAAAAGCCTCCTCCTAAGCTTTTGTTAAAAGAAATCTATCAATCCTTGTTGCGCTAGATCTTTCACCAGAATCTGACCTAGTGAACTGCGCACTCAACCAATAATTTCAACCTGAAAATTTGAAATTTGGTTATCTCTCAGTTACTAGAGCAAGAACTTAAGAAGAAGGAACTGTGTTTGCTGCAAAATTACGTTGGAAATGACCAAGAAGGGTCGTTGCGAAATCTCTTGTTATCTGACACGCTCACTCACACTCAACACTCACGCACACTACGATAGGAGGGTAACACCTGAAATGCAAATACTACACTTTTTGTGACTATTTCCCCCTTCTCTCTTTCTCTCTCCCCGGCTCACCAACAATTTTTTTTTAATCAAATAGGGTTTGAAATATCCAAATTACAAGCAGCACTGAGTCACCAACAGAAAGATCCATCTAGCTCTGGTTATCTAAAACAGCGGCAGCTCAATAAGATGCTGCAAGACTAAAATGATCCAGCTTAAAAAAACGGCAACACACATTGAAAGAACTTCATTGTCTTGCATCACCTCTAGCACTAGTCTGTAAGACTTTGATCGTTTACACTTTACAGTAACAGACTATCACAAAGATAATTCAAATTCTGAGATTCACATGAACATGATGATCCATATTACAATCGTGCTATGGACATCCTTTCCAAATATTCCTGAGCTCCATCAATGACATTGTTGATACTTCATCAATGTACCCATTAAAGCATACTACATTTTTTTCTCTGCCCGTTCTTAAATTTGCTCATGAACTAGTGAATCCATTTTAGTGGACAAACATACATTCAACATTTTTTTTTTTGATGGATTTCTTGTCCTTCTCTTGTTCATTCTCTTCTTTAATCTAATATACTTCTTTTTCCTATCAAAAAAAGAAAAAAGAAAAAACTTTGACTGAGCAACCTCACTCCCTAGAGAAGAAATCATGACTTGCAAGAGAGTCCATCAGAATTTTTATTATGTTATGCAACGCATTATGCATAACTCTGGCATAACTATTAATACTTCGTTTATCCAGTGTTTATTGAGGGAAACCTGTTATGTGCCGAACTTCACTACGTTCTTTTTTCAAGTACACTCATCTCATGAAATACTCACAATGGAATTGTAGGTTCCACCGAAAAACCTGAAGATATGTACCGGATAGTTGAGCATTTCTCTCTTGGCCGCAGGAGGCTTGAGCTCTTTGGTGAAGACCATAATATTCGGTCTGGCTGGTTGACTGTTGGTAAAGACCTGTCCTCTTCAAACTTCAATGCGGAGGTACAGTATTCAGCTTTCTCATCACCTTTTAGTTTATCTCATAACAATCTGTCGTAAAGGGGCAAAGATTGACATGATCCAGTAAAAATGAACTTTTACGAAAAATAATTATCAATTTTATATTTGTTTTCGTCCTAACGTTTCTGATTACAAAACCTGGGAAAATATCAGGCATATGTCAGGAATTTTGCCGATAAAGACGGGAAAGTATGGCAAGGAGGCGGTGGGAGAAACCCACCTCCAGAGGCCGGTCATCTCGTTGTGACAACTCCTGATATCGAAGCTCTTCGACCCAAGTCACCAATGAAGAACCAGCACCAATTGCAGCATCAGCATTCAAACACCATATCTCTCACAACAGCCAATTCTAGTAACAAGAGGCAAACTGGTAATTCTCCGACAAATCATAGTGGAATAAGTATGAATCAAGAAGCTTCTAGCTCTAATATAATGGTCCCAGCTCCTTGGGAGGGAGATCGGAATTTTGACATGTACGGTGGGTATAATGCATCTTTTGGACAAGTGAGTGGAGACTTTTTGGATTTTGAAGCTCATAGAGCGTTGAATTTGTTGTAATTTAAACGGCTGGAACTGTAGCTTGTAATTTATTTTTTCATAAAACATATGGAAGGAAATTCGGCCGCCTTTATTACCCAAAAGGAGATAGCGTTAGGCTTTTAAAAGTCCAATAATTAGATTTTAGTCACAACAAAAGAGGGGTAAGCCCATGGGTAGAAAAAGTATGAACCGAATTCTAGTAAGAATTCAGTACATTCCATCCTGAATTGTGAAGGTGGATTCTGACTTTTGGTGGCAGGATTTTGAGCGTATTTGGTTAGTTTAATGTTCTTTCTTGTAAAGTTATTAGGAAATTTGGGCCTGTGCTTTTGGTGCTTTGTTTTTTAAGGTCTTCATTTCCTGATAGTGGAACCAAGTATTTAGCACAGGTGGCTGGGTGGTGATCGATCCATTTAGGAGTTCTATGAACATGAGCGGTTGATTATTGATCAATAGTTTGGTATGGTTACTTTTATGTTAATTTATTACTATTCATATTATGGATTATTAGGAATGCAATGGTTTGCACTGCCCTTCTATGAAAAACTACTGGACAGAGATGTTTAACTTATTGTTGTTATATTTCAGGCTTTTTACTTCTATGAATAATTACAGGCCAGAGATGTTTAAGTTATTACTACATGTTGGAGAAAAGAGCTTCAGCTTTGACTGTATTTATGGTATAAGTAGACTGTCACTGGAAAACATTCAGTCAGTCTTCTGGCACAGTTTTTGTTTGTTTCATTTGCTTGAGCACAAAATGATTTATATCTCTTGGTCATTTTGGTAGAGGCAATCTTGATCACTCCCAGACAACTGACAACAAGCTCCAACAACAACAACGACGAGGACGACAGATCAAGAAAAGAGCTCCCAAATCATCTCCAGTAGGTATGATTTTCCTCACTCTCTGCTTTTTATATACAACTGACATTCACTAAACTGTAGTAAATAATTGTCGCTAGTTGCACATGGTGATTTTTTTTTTCCCATTTTCTTCAAAATTTACAAGAGAATGTGAGAAAAAACAGTGAAAACTACAATTTACAGCTCTCTAATTATACTGGGTGACACTTTTTCCCTACTTGCTAATTGTGTGGTCAAGTAGCCTTACTTGTAAAAGAAAACAGTTCTCATAATCTGCTCAAGCAAGAAGTGACATCAATGAATAGATCCTCTCTGCAAGGGATTGTCAAACCACCCATCGGGTGAACGAACCCAAATTCTTCCTCCGCTTGACTTAGCAAATCCTGGAATAAAGGTTGACTCAAGAATGATGCTGGAATCACATATCTTCTCTTTTCATGTTCTCCCACATATACTGCAAAATACCCTTTCGGCACATCTGTGGATGTGGGTGTTTTGTGGTTTGAGTTAAATGATGGCTTTCTAAGAAGTTTCTTAGCTGGAAGGATCCTAGGCATACGGATAGCCATGATTTTGTAAGGATACATTCTAAAGATTGAACAAGGAAGAAGAAGAAAATATTTCGAAAAGAACTGGTGTTTTAGAGTTTTTGCTGAGTTGTTTGTTAATGAGATGAGCTTTGTTGGTACTTATAGATGTCATTGGCAAGTCTACGATTCTTAAAATTTTGAATGAGTGGTGAAGAGGCATTTGGACATAAGGACTGTGAGAGACAATTTCTTTTTTCAACATGTGAAATATCACATGGTTCTGTATTGCAACTAATCATCAAGAATTCATGATATTTGATAGCTCAACTACATAATTTAGGACCATGGGATCCTACCAAACCTCCAGACTTAGCTGACCCATTGTTAGGCATAACCATGTGAGATGCTTTTCAGGTTGATATCATTTAAGATTGTAGCCTGATTAATGACCCGCTACATTCAATGTACGCACAACTTGGTGCTCCCAACAACCGACTTTGTAGGGAGATGATCAGTGCTAATCACAAACATGTCGATAATTAGTTGGCAAAACAAGACCAAGTGCTATTGTCTTTTACTTTCCCATCATCCAAACATCATATCTTTCTTCACTTGATCCTTCTTGTTTATGAAGTATCATCTGTTTACCATTACTTCTATATATACCACCACATCGTTAGTCTTAGAACCAACACATCCACAGCTTCCATTAACACAACCAATTTTTTTTGACGATCATCTGCAATCTTTTCTCTTTGCTACTCAATCTTTAGAAGAAGATTCCCTAGTAGACATATGGCCAATCGCATGCCTCGAATCATCCCAGCAAAGAAAATCCTTAGACAGTTTTCAGTATCAGCAAATCGTGCAGCTTCAACAGCTTCAGATGTGCCAATTTTGCTAACTCAGGACTCTAAATTGACCAAAGCAAAAGATCAGGGCCCACATTGTGAATACCTCTTAAACTTTGGACCCTAAAATACCGTTTGCCCATGAAAATAATAATCTTGAAGTTGCAATGAGTGGCACAATTGTTTATTATATGTGAGCCAATGATTTTACCATTTGCTTAAAAATTAACAAGGTGATGTGAAAAAAAGATGCCAAAACTACAATTTACAGCTCTCTAATTATGCCTTGCTAACTGTGTGGCCAAGTCAGTTCTCCTAGCTGTTAAGTAAAGAAATTAACTCATAATCTTGTCAAGCAAGAAGTGATATCATTGAATAACTCCTCTTTGCATGGAATTGTCAAACCACCCATTGGGTGATCGAACCCAAATTCTTCCTCAGCTTGACTTAGCAAGTCCTGGAATAGAGGTTTACTCAAGAATGTTAAAGGAATCACAAATCTTTTCCTTTCCTGGTCTCCCACATATACTGCCAAATACCCTTTCGGTACATCTGCGGATGTGGGTGTTTTGTTGTTTGTGTTAAATGATGGCCTTCTGAGAAGCTTCTTAGCTGGAAGGATCCGAGGCATACGGATAGCCATGATATTGCAAGGATATATTCTGATGATTTAACAAGGAAGAAGAAGAAAATATGTCAAAAAGGACTTTGGGTGAGAACTGTTGTAAAGAGATTGTGATCAGGATTTGTTTGTTGATGAGATGAGGTTTGTGGGTACTTATAGATGTTACCGGAATGTCTAGGATTCTTGAAATTGGAAATGAGGACTGTGAGAAACAATAACATGTGAAATACCACATGGTTTTGTATTCCAACTTATCGTCAAGAATTCATGATAATTGATAGCTCAACTACTGACCCCTTGTGAGGCATACTGATGATGGTTTTGTATACCAATCCTCCAGACATACTGACCCCTTGTGAGGCAAAACCATGTGCTATGCTCTTCAGGCTGAGATTGCATCCTGATGATGGCCACCCTAAATTTTATGTAAGCACAACTTGGTGCTACCAACAACTGAATTATGTAAATATATATACTTTAATCTTTAGCAGAACATAGCCACATTGTTGATTATTAGTTGGCAAAACAAAACCATGTGTTATTGCCTTTAACTTTCCCATCATCCAACCGCATAAGTCTCATCTCTCAACCATTCTTCTTTATGAAATATCACCTGTTTACCCTCACTTCTATATATACCACCATATCATTAGTCTTAGAACCAACACATCCACACATCTTACATCAACACAGCTAAAATTTCTATACTTTCTTCTGCAATATTTTTCTCTTTGCTACAGAATTATTAGAAGAAGATTCCCTAGTAGAAATATGGCTATTCGCATGCCTCGAATCATTCCAGCAAAGAAAATCCTTAGACAGTTTTCAGTCACCGCAAATCATGCAGCTTCAACAACCTCTGATGTGCCAAAGGGCTATCTCGCAGTTTATGTTGGAGAGGAGGAAAAGAAGAGATTTGTAGTTCCAATATCAATCTTGAACCAACCTTTGTTTCAAGAACTTCTAGGTCAAGCTGAAGAAGAATTTGGGTTTGACCACCCAATGGGTGGTCTAACCATTCCATGTAGAGAGGACTTATTCATTGATCTCACTTCTCAATTGAGGTTCTGAGTTACGAAACTACTAGTTTAGGATTGTTGTTTTGTATAGAAATTATCCCCCTAAGAAGAGTTCTAGGAGAGGATTTAAGTTCCTGACATAAAAATTTATTGATAGAAGACATTGCCATTTTTTCTACATCATTCTCTGTCGGGTTTCACTATGTTCCTAACTGCTAGCTAGCTTTACTTGATGCTTCTAATTTTATAGTTTTGGTCATAGAGATTAAGGTGCCCATTATGACTAGTCGAGAAGAGCATGCACAATTGTCTGTAACACGTTGGGACAAATTTAGTGACACGAGCCGAAAATAAATTGAGAGACTTGTTGTTTAGAGTATGTGAGGATTTGTTTGAAAATCTAAGGAAGTTTGTTAATGAAATCAAGTGTTACCCACTAGGGCACGGTGAAATAATGGATGTTTCCTTTAGTTGTATTTAACCTCACATATAATAAGGTAGCTGCAAAAGCTTCAAAATAGCGTAAACATTCGAATTTACGCCTTGCCTATTTGAAACACTACGTAGGAAGGCCTCTGTTGTTGGTTTGTAGTAACCAAAGTAAATTAAATTAGCCTAAACGAATGTCAAAAAGGACAAACTGCATTTTAGGGTCCAGAGTTTGAGGGGTATTCACAATGTGGGCCTGATCTTCCCCTTTGAGTAATTTAGGGTCCAAAGTTCGTAAATTAGTCGTTTTGGGGATTTTAAGATGCAATCGTTAGAAAAATTCTTTAAGTCATTATGTCCTTGCACATGCAATTTCTCTAAGGTTATTTGGAGTTATAATTACCAATTTATCCCTAATGCTCAAACCCTGAATCGACAAAATCCTAATATTAGACCCCAATTTGCAAACACCCAAAATGCTTAGACCAGAATTTATAAAGCCCCCGAACTCGTGACAAACAATAATTTCTTCACTTTCGGCTTTGCAAATATTCGTACGCGCGCATTCTCCCGCTTGTCCCCATATTTAACATTAAAATTGTTCGGAATAATTTTATAATCGCGATAACATATTTGAAGCATTTAGGCGTGTTAGGTTTAATGCCATCTAAAGTTGGAAACTTAGAGGATTGAACAAAGGGGCAAATCGGTAATTTCTTGTGACAGCAAAAGGGGGTGACCGCCCACACCAAGAGGGGCGATCGCGCGGAGTTACCGGAAAGAAGGGGCGATCGCGCCCTCACTTGGGGCGATCACACCAAAGGTAGGTTCGTCCGTGCGGACGTGTTTGGTAGGGCGGTCTGGACCTGATCAGCAGATTCGGCTCAGACTCTAAAGCCTTGCAGAGCTAGGAATAGGCGCATAAATAAGCCCTATTCCCTAGCAGTTTTTTAAGGTTGTAATTCCTAGTGTGATAGGCATATCAATAATTCTAGGTGTCTCAAGGTTTTCTTGTTTATCTAGATCTAGGGTCTCAAGATAGCTTGTGAATTCTTGTGATCAAGAATTCGTGCTTTAGATTAGAGATTGTATTTGGTGATTGCCGGTTGATAATAATATTCTTGCCCTCTGCCCGTGGACGTAGCCAAGTTGGTGAACCATGTATATCATTGTGTTGTGTGATTGATTTATTTTCTATCTTCTACATAGACTCTGTTATAACAAGGCGAACGTTGTGTTGTGAAACCATGACAAGTTCATAATATAATGCACCTGTGATGAGTTTGCTATGGTGGATACATAGACATACAAGAAATGATCATTTGAGAAATGAGGTGATTAGGGAAAAGTAGAAGGTATTGGATTTATGGTCTAATCGAGGTGTGAGAGATAAGGACTTTTACACCCTGGACCCTGACCGGACTCAAGACACTAATTTACAATGTTATCGGTATATATATGTCATTTGTTTCGGCTTTTCAAATATTCGTACACGCGCATTCAAGTGTCCCGGTTAGCCCCATGCCTTAACATTAAAGTTGTTCATAATAATTTTTTGATCGCGATAACATTTTTGAAGCAATTAGGCGTGTACTACTTTATTGACCGAGAGTTGTGTTGTGAAACCGTGACACGTTCATAATATGAATGTGGCACTAGGGTGGATACATATGCATACAAGAATGATCATTTATGGAATGAGGTGATCAAAGGAAAAGTAAAAGGTTTTGGATTGTCAAAAGGCCAATTAAGTTAGGGTTTCTAGGTCAATTATCTTTATAGGTCGGATGTTTAGGCTTAAAGATATTTGAGGATTTATCGAGGGGTGCGAGATTGGGGATTCTACACCCTGGACTCCGTACGGGACTCAAAACACTAATTTAGTATGTTACCGTATATATATATGTGATTTCAAATTATTACTCCATCATTTTTTAAATAGATGTTCAAATTCAAGAAATTTTGACCCCACAATGAATCACTTTTGAAAACATATTTGTCCCTAATTTTCTTTTAAAATTTTATTCATTTGCTATTGCAAATCTAAATGTTTACAAAGTAGATAACAAGAATATTGACGCATCTTAGCTTTTAAAATATATAAAAAACACACATTTTCAGATTGTTCCTTAAAAGAAAATTTTGACATTTAATATAGGGACGAAGAGAGTATCATATAATCCATTACTCTTTATCATGTTTCATAAATACTATCACGATCCAAAACCCGCGGATATCTAGGACACCTGAATACGTGCGTACGATATTTGAAGAGGCAGAATTTAAAAAATTATTGTTTCTCCCAAGTTCGGGGGCATTATCAAATTCGGGTCTAAAGATGTTTTTTTTTTTGTAAATTTGGGTCTAATCTTAGGATTTTGTTGATTTAGGGTCTTAGTATTACGTGTAGAATGATAATTGTAACACCAAATAATCTGAGTTAAGTTGCATGTGAATTGCATATGATGACTTAACGAATTTTCTTACGTTTCCGTAAGAAAATCCTAAAATGACCAATATTGCTAACTCAGGACTCTAAATTGACCAAAGCAAAAGATCAGGGCCCACATTGTGAATACCTCTTAAACTTTGGACCCTAAAATACTGTTTGCCCAGGAAAATAATAATCTTGAAGTTGCAATGAGTGGCACAATTGTTTATTATATGTGAGCCAATGATTTTACCATTTGCTTAAAAATTAACAAGGTGATGTGAAAAAAGATGCCAAAACTACAATTTACAGCTCTCTAATTATGCCTTGCTAACTGTGTGGCCAAGTCAGTTCTCCTAGCTGTTAAGTAAAGAAATTAACTCATAATCTTGTCAAGCAAGAAGTGATATCATTGAATAACTCCTCTTTGCATGGAATTGTCAAACCACCCATTGGGTGATCGAACCCAAATTCTTCCTCAGCTTGACTTAGCAAGTCCTGGAATAGAGGTTTACTCAAGAATGTTAAAGGAATCACAAATCTTTTCCTTTCCTGGTCTCCCACATATACTGCCAAATACCCTTTCGGTACATCTGCGGATGTGGGTGTTTTGTTGTTTGTGTTAAATGATGGCCTTCTGAGAAGCTTCTTAGCTGGAAGGATCCGAGGCATACGGATAGCCATGATATTGCAAGGATATATTCTGATGATTTAACAAGGAAGAAGAAGAAAATATGTCAAAAAGGACTTTGGGTGAGAACTGTTGTAAAGAGATTGTGATCAGGATTTGTTTGTTGATGAGATGAGGTTTGTGGGTACTTATAGATGTTACCGGAATGTCTAGGATTCTTGAAATTGGAAATGAGGACTGTGAGAAACAATAACATGTGAAATACCACATGGTTTTGTATTCCAACTTATCGTCAAGAATTCATGATAATTGATAGCTCAACTACTGACCCCTTGTGAGGCATACTGATGATGGTTTTGTATACCAATCCTCCAGACATACTGACCCCTTGTGAGGCAAAACCATGTGCTATGCTCTTCAGGCTGAGATTGTATCCTGATGATGGCCACCCTAAATTTTATGTAAGCACAACTTGGTGCTACCAACAACTGAATTATGTAAATATATATACTTTAATCTTCAGCAGAACATAGCCACATTGTTGATTATTAGTTGGCAAAACAAAACCATGTGTTATTGCCTTTAACTTTCCCATCATCCAACCGCATAAGTCTCATCTCTCAACCATTCTTCTTTATGAAATATCACCTGTTTACCCTCACTTCTATATATACCACCATATCATTAGTCTTAGAACCAACACATCCACACAGCTTACATCAACACAGCTAAAATTTCTATACTTTCTTCTGCAATATTTTTCTCTTTGCTACAGAATTATTAGAAGAAGATTCCCTAGTAGAAATATGGCTATTCGCATGCCTCGAATCATTCCAGCAAAGAAAATCCTTAGACAGTTTTCAGTCACCGCAAATCATGCAGCTTCAACAACCTCTGATGTGCCAAAGGGCTATCTCGCAGTTTATGTTGGAGAGGAGGAAAAGAAGAGATTTGTAGTTCCAATATCAATCTTGAACCAACCTTTGTTTCAAGAACTTCTAGGTCAAGCTGAAGAAGAATTTGGGTTTGACCACCCAATGGGTGGTCTAACCATTCCATGTAGAGAGGACTTATTCATTGATCTCACTTCTCAATTGAGGTTCTGAGTTACGAAACTACTAGTTTAGGATTGTTGTTTTGTATAGAAATTATCCCCCTAAGAAGAGTTCTAGGAGAGGATTTAAGTTCCTGACATAAAAATTTATTGATAGAAGACATTGCCATTTTTTCTACATCATTCTCTGTCAGTTTCACTATGTTCCTAACTGCTAGCTAGCTTTACTTGATGCTTCTAATTTTATAGTTTTGGTCATAGAGATTAAGGTGCCCATTATGACTAGTCGAGAAGAGCATGCACAATTGTCTGTAACACGTTGGGACAAATTTAGTGACACCAGCCGAAAATATATTGAGAGACTTGTTGTTTAGAGTATGTGAGGATTTGTTTGAAAATCTAAGGAAGTTTGTTAATGAAATCAAGTGTTACCCACTAGGGCACGGTGAAATAATGGATGTTTCCTTTAGTTGTATTTAACCTCACATATAATTAGGTAGCTGCAAAAGCTTCAAAATAGCGTAAACATTCGAATTTACGCCTGGCCTATTTGAAACACTACGTAGGAAGGCCTCTATTGTTGGTTTGTAGCAACCAAAGTAAATTAAATTAGCCTAAACGAATGTCAAAAAGGACAAAGCGCATTTTAGGGTCCGAGTTTGAGGGGTATTCACAATGTGGGCCTGATCTTCCCCTTTGAGTAATTTAGGGTCCAAAGTTCGTAAATTAGTCGTTTTGGGGATTTTAAGATGCAATCGTTAGAAAAATTCTTTAAGTCATTATGTCCTTGCACATGCAATTTCTCTAAGGTTATTTGGAGTTATAATTACCAATTTATCCCTAATGCTCAAACCCTGAATTGACAAAATCCTAATATTAGACCCCAATTTGCAAACACCCAAAATGCTTAGACCACAATTTATAAAGCCTCCGAACTCGTGACAAACAATAATTTCTTCACTTTCGGCTTTGCAAATATTCGTAGGCGCGCATTCTCCCGCTTGTCCCCATATTTAACATTAAAATTGTTCGGAATAATTTTATAATCGCGATAACATATTTGAAGCATTTAGGCGTGTTAGGTTTAATGCCATCTAAAGTTGGAAACTTAGAGGATTGAACAAAGGGGCAAATCGGTAATTTCTTGTGACAGAAAAAGGGGGTGACCGCCCACACCAAGAGGGGCGATCGCGCGGAGTTACCGGAAAGAAGGGCGATCGCGCCCTCACTTGGGGCGATCACACCAAAGGTAGGTTCGTCCGTGCGGACGTGTTTGGTAGGGCGGTCTGGACTGATCGGCAGATTCGGCTCAGGACTCTAAAGCCTTGCAGAGCTAGGAATAGGGCAGTATAAATAAGCCCTATTCCCTAGCAGTTTTTTAAGGTTGTAATTCCTAGTGTGATAGGCATATCAATAATTCTAGGTGTCTCAAGGTTTTCTTGTTTATCTAGATCTAGGGTCTGCACAGTTGTGAATTCTTGTGATCAAGAATTCGTGCTTTAGATTAGAGATTGTATTTGGTGATTGCCGGTTGATAATAATATTCTTGCCCTCTGCCCGTGGACGTAGCCAAGTTGGTGAACCATGTATATCATTGTGTTGTGTGATTGATTTATTTTCTATCTTCTACATAGACTTACATTATAACAAGGCGAGCGTTGTGTTGTGAAACCATGACACGTTCATAATATAATGCACCTGTGATGAGTTTGCTATGGTGGATACATAGACATACAAGAAATGATCATTTGAGAAATGAGGTGATTAGGGAAAAGTAGAAGGTATTGGATTTATGGTCTAATCGAGGTGTGAGAGATAAGGACTTTTACACCCTGGACCCCGGACTGGACTCAAGACACTAATTTACAATGTTATCGGTATATATATGTCATTTGTTTCGGCTTTTCAAATATTCGTACACGCGCATTCAAGTGTCCCGGTTAGCCCCATGCCTTAACATTAAAGTTGTTCATAATAATTTTTTGATCGCGATAACATTTTTGAAGCAATTAGGCGTGTACTACTTTATTGACCGAGAGTTGTGTTGTGAAACCGTGACACGTTCATAATATGAATGTGGCACTAGGGTGGATACATATGCATACAAGAATGATCATTTATGGAATGAGGTGATCAAAGGAAAAGTAAAAGGTTTTAGATTGTCAAACGGCCAATTAAGTTAGGGTTTATAGGTCAATTTTCTTTCTAGGTCGGATGTTTAGGCTTAAACTAATTTAAGGATTTATCGAGGGGTGCGAGATTGGGGATTCTACACCCTGGACCCCGGACGGGATTCAAAACACTAATTTAGTATGTTACAGTATATATATGTGATTCCAAATTATTACTCCATCATTTTCTAAATGGATGTTCAAATTCAAGAAATTTTGGCCCCACAATGAATCACTTTTGAAAACATATTTGTCCCTAATTTTCTTTTAAAATTTTATTCATTTGCTATTGCAAATCTAAATGTTTACAAAGTAGATAACAAGAATATTGACGCATCTTAGCTTTTAAAATATATAAAAAACACACATTTTCAGATTGTTCCTTAAAAGAAAATTTTGACATTTAATATAGGGACGAAGAGAGTATCATATAATCCATTACTCTTTATCATGTTTCATAAATACTATCACGATCCAAAACCCGCGGATATCCAGGACACCTGAATACGTGCGTACGATATTTGAAGAGGCAGAATTTAAAAAATTATTGTTTCTCCCAAGTTCGGGGGCATTATCAAATTCGGGTCTAAAGATGTTTTTTTTGTAAATTTGGGTCTAATCTTAGGATTTTGTTGATTTAGGGTCTTAGTATTACGTGTAGAATGATAATTGTAACACCAAATAATCTGAGTTAAGTTGCATGTGAATTGCATATGATGACTTAACGAATTTTCTTACGTTTCCGTAAGAAAATCCTAAAATGACCAATATTGCTAACTCATGACTCTAAATTGACCAAAGCAAAAGATCAGGGCCCACATTGTGAATACCTCTTAAACTTTGGACCCTAAAATACTGTTTGCCCAGGAAAATAATAATCTTGAAGTTGCAATGAGTGGCACAATTGTTTATTATATGTGAGCCAATGATTTTACCATTTGCTTAAAAATTAACAAGGTGATGTGAAAAAAAGATGCCAAAACTACAATTTACAGCTCTCTAATTATGCCTTGCTAACTGTGTGGCCAAGTCAGTTCTCCTAGCTGTTAAGTAAAGAAATTAACTCATAATCTTGTCAAGCAAGAAGTGATATCATTGAATAACTCCTCTTTGCATGGAATTGTCAAACCACCCATTGGGTGATCGAACCCAAATTCTTCCTCAGCTTGACTTAGCAAGTCCTGGAATAGAGGTTTACTCAAGAATGTTAAAGGAATCACAAATCTTTTCCTTTCCTGGTCTCCCACATATACTGCCAAATACCCTTTCGGTACATCTGCGGATGTGGGTGTTTTGTTGTTTGTGTTAAATGTGTTGGGGTGCAAACCCAATTCACATTGATAATCCAACAAAGTATTGTCAGTGTCATAAGAGTACACACCACTTCATTACATCACCTTCCCTGGTCTGACCCAGACTATCCGCGAGCTGGCCTAAGCGGACAATATCATACTACGGCCGTAGTGCGGCTGTCCCGCCCCAACAAATGGTATCAGAGCCCGGTTCTGTTGGCCTCACCTGGGGGGGACACGCTGTGTGTCAATCACGCGCGGGATTCCCTTGACATCGCGAGCGGAAGCCCTGCAATCCAAAGGCGTACCGACGGTGGAATCAGGTGAGCGATCCGTGGGTGCCATAGCGCGGTTGGTATAAGCTTTCGTGGGATATGGCGCTGAGCAGGAAACACGCGGTCACAGTGGTCTTGGTTTGAGGGAGGATTGTTGGGGTGGCAAATCTATCCCCACATCGACAATTGAACAAAGTATTGTCAGGTTCTATAGCAGCACACACCCACTTCATTAGTATGAGCCTTTGGTAGCCACTGCAACATAAATCTGCGGGCCTGCTGGAACTGAAGCGAACAATACCACACTAATGCCTAGCCTGTGGGTCCGGCCCCCAACAAAATGATGGCCTTCTGAGAAGCTTCTTAGGCTTGGAAGGATCCGAGGCATACCGGATAGCCATGATATTGCAAGGTATATATTCTGGATGATTTAACAAGGAAGAAGAAGAAAATATGTCAAAAAGGACTTTGGGTGAGAACTGTTGTAAAGAGATTGTGATCAGGCATTTGTTTTGTTGATGAGATGAGAGTTTGTGGAGTACCTTATAGATGCTTACCGGAATGTCTAGGATTCTTGAAATTGGAAATGAGGACTGTGAGAAACAGGATAACATGTGAAATACCACATGGTTTTGTATTCCAACTTATCGCTCAAGAATTCATGATAATTGAGAGCTCAACTACTGACCCCTTGTGAGGCATACGATGATGGTATCATACCATGTATACCAATCCTCAGACATACTGACCCCTTGTGAGGCAAAACCATGTGCTATGCTCTTGAGGCTGAGATTGATTGTATCCTGATGATGGCCACCCTAAATTTTATGTAAGCACAACTTGGTGCTATCCTCCGTCCCACAACAACAGCACTTTGCATTGAGGCGTCCCACTAATAAGTCACATGTCCTAAAATGTGCAAAGAATCTTTCAGGCTGTAGAATTGTATCCTGACTGATGGCCACTCCTACATTATTTTATGTAAGCACAACACCATTGGTGCTATTCCAACAACTGAAATCTATGTCCTACTCAACTATCTACACTCACAACACATCAACCTTTTCACTTTTTCCTTAATTCCCGTGCGGAACAGTAACTGTGTCACTTGTTGTGGGACGGAGGGAGTATACTTTAATCTTTAGCAGAACATAGCCACATTGTTGATTATTAGTTGGCAAAACAAAACCATGTGTTATTGCCTTTAACTTTCCCATCACCCAACCGCATAAGTCTCATCTCTCAACCATTCTTCTTTATGAAAATATCCTACCTGTCCCAATACCTCTCACTTCTACTATATACCACCATATCATTAGTCTTTAGAACCAACACATCCACACAACTTACATCAACACAGCTAAAATTTCTATACTTTCTTCTGCAATATTTTTCTCTTTGCTACAGAATTATTTGAAGAAGATTCCCTAGTAGAAATATGGCTATTTGCATGCCTCGAATCATTCCAGCAAAGAAAATCCTTAGACAGTTTTCAGTCACCGCAAATCATGCAGCTTCAACAACCTCTGATGTGCCAAAGGGCTATCTCGCAGTTTATGTTGGAGAGGAGGAAAAGAAAAGAGATTTGTAGTTCCAATATCAACTCTTGCAACCAACCTTTGTTTCAAGAACTTCTAGGTCAAGCTGAAGAAGAATTTGCATTTGACCACCCAATGGGTGGTCTAACCATTCCATGTAGAAGAGGACTATTCATTGATCTCACTTCTCAATTGAGGTTCTGAGTTACGAAACTATTAGTTTAGGATTGTTGTTTTGTATAGAAATTATCCCCTAAGAAGAGTTCTAGGAGAGGATTTAAGTTCCCTAGACATAAAAATTTATTGATAGAAGACATTGCCATTTTTTCTACATCATTCTCTGTCAGTTTCACTATGTTCCTGGGAACTTGCCAGCTAGCCTTTACTTTATGCTTCTAATTTTGATAGTTTTGGTCATAGAGATTAAGGTGCCCATTACACTAGTCGAGAAGAGCATGCACAATTGTCTCTTGCAACACGCCGGACAAATTTAGTGACACTAACTTTAAAAATATATTGTGAGACTTGTTGTTTAGAGTATGTGGGAGGATTTGTTTGAAAATCTAAGGGAAGTTTGTTAATGAAATCAAGTGTTACCCACTAGGGCACGGTGAATAATGGATGTTTCCTTTAGTTGTATTTAACCTCACATATAATTAGTAAGCTGCAAAAGCTTCAAAAGAGCGTAACATTCGAATTCACGCCTGGCCTGTTTGAAACACTACGAGGAAGGCCTCCGTTGTTGGTTTGTAGTAACCAAAGTAAATTAAATTAGCCTAAACGAATGTCAAAAGACAAACCGCATTTCAGGGTCCATAGCTTGAGGGGTATTCACAAATGTGGGCCTGACTCTTCCCCTTTGAGTATTCTGGGGTACCAAAGTTCGTAAATTAGTCGTTTTGGGGATTTTAAGATGCAATCGTTAGAAAAATTCTTTAAGTCATTATGTCCTTGCACATGCAATTTCTCTAAGGTTATTTGGAGTTATAATTACCAATTTATCCCTAATGTCTCAAATCTGAATTGGTACAAAATCCTAATATTAGATCCCCAATTTGCAAACACCCAAAATGCTTGCTAGACCACAATTTATAAAGCCACCGAACTCGTGAACAAACAATAATTTCTTCACTTCCGGCTTTGCAAATATTCGTACGCGCGCATTTTTCCCGTCTGTTGATATTTAACATTAAAATTGTTCGTGGAATAATTTTATAATCGCGAATAACATATTTGAAGCATTTAGGCGTGTTAGGTTTAATGCCATCTGAAGTTGGAAACTTAGAGGATTGAACAAAGGGGCAAATCGGGAATTTCCCGCTGACAATAAAAGAGAGGCTGACCGCCCACACCAAGAGGGGCGCCATCGCGTGAGTTACCGGAAAGAGCTGGCGATTGTGCCTCACTTGGCTGATCACACCAAAGAGTAGGTTCGTCCCCTTGTGCGGACGTGTTTGGGTAGGGCTGTCTTGGACCTGATCACAATAGATTCGGCTCAGGACTCTAAAGCCTTGCAGAGCTAGGAATAGGGCAGTATAAATAAGCCCTATTCCCTAGCAGTTTTTTAAGGTTGTAATTCCTAGTGTGATAGGCATATCAATAATTCTAGGTGTCTCAAGGTTTTCTTGTTTATCTAGATCTAGGGTCTGCACAGTTGTGAATTCTCGTGATCAGAAATCCGGGCTTTAGATTAGAGATTGTATTCGGTGATCGCCCGCTGATCTCACTCTTGCCCTCTGCCCGCCTAGACGGTAGCCAAGTTGGTGAACCATGTATATCATCGTGTTTGTGTGATTGATTTATTTTCTATCTTCTACATAGACTCTGTTATAACAAGGCGAACGTTGTGTCGTGAAACCATGACACGTTCATAATATGAATGTGTCTGTGATGAGTTTGCTATGGTGGATACATAGACATAAAAGAATGGATCATTTGAGAAATGAGGCTATTAGGCAAAAGTAGAAGGTATTGGATTTATGGCCCTAATCCAGGTGTGAGAGATAAGGGACTTTTACACCTTGGACCCCCAACTTGACTCAATACACTAATTTACAATGTTATCGGTATATATATGTCATTTGTTTCGGCTTTTCAAGAATTTGTACACGTGCATTCAAGTGTCCCGGCTTAGCCCCATGCCTTAACATTAAAGTTGTCCACAAGACTTTTTGATTGCGATAATATTTTTGAAGCAATTAGGCGTGTACTCATTTACTGACCGAGAGCTTGTGTTGTGAAGTTGTGAATACGCTCATAATATGAATGTGGCACTAGGGTGTACACATACGCATACAAGAATTATTATTTAAGGAATGTGGTGATCAAAGAAAAAGTAAAAGGTTTTTGATTGTCAAACGGCCAATTAAGTTAGGGTTTAT
>JAFEMH010007913.1:0-71217 GCA_022495995.1 Adenophora triphylla var. japonica
CTAAACAATAAAGGGCATTTCGCTTTTCATAAAACGGGTCCCAAGCAATAAGACATTTGAATTTCCATGAAATGTGTCTTGATTAATTTCTAAGATAATATTTCTTGTTCATTACAAGTTAAAAGCTTCTTGATGAGTTCAAGCACGGCCTACTCTTGACTCGCTAACCTCGCTACAAAGATCTAAAAATACAATAAAATGCCTAATAAAACTAATGTGTTTGCAAAATGGCAATAAGGGAATCCTAAGAAAAGATCCGTCGCCGTCATTCGCCGAGTCTTCTTTGGTTTTCTTTCCCTTTACCTCGACCCCGTCGAGTTTTCTTTCTCTTCTTCTATATAAGGTCGGTATCCCTCATCCCGATCTCCCGTGATCCTCACCGGAGCCTCTACCAAACCCCGTGTCAATAAGTGCCCTTTTACACGAGCACGAGTCCGCACTTCCTCCCTCTCCGAGCCTCAGCCAAAGGAGCGACACTCGGACAATCTCTTGTATCGAGTCTCCATATCTCCGATCAGTCACCCGACCGGTTACGGCGACTCGCCTTAGCCTCGCCTCCCTTAGAGTCCTACTCGAGTCAGCAGCCACCCCCAATAAAGCCTCGACGTCTCTCCTCGAATGACCCGAGTCGCTCCCATTTCCCTCTCGTACTACTCCAAGTAGACAAAGTGGTCAAGATGGTGCTCTTCCCGCTCCCGAAGATAGCCCCGGGTGGGAAAGCAAAGTAAGTCCAAGCCCTCGAGAAGAATGAAGAGCCGGGCCGTATCTCTCATATCCAATGGCATCACCTCCATGGTCCGGATGTCCTCCCAATCGCCTCAATGGCTCCCGTAGCCCCGAACCCGCCCGGGATACCAAGCAGAATGTAGAAGGATCGACCAGCAGTAACCCCGGAACCCTCACAAAGATAGGACTCCCGGAAATATCCTCCCGGGTCTCGCAACCTCCACTGAGGTATCCACCAACGGATGTCCGAAGTGGATAGCCTAGCCATCGTTAGCTCCCAGCCTACCCCGGGTCCCGTTGCCTCTGCACCTCTCCGAGAAATCACCTAAGGGCACCGAGCCCAAAGCCCTCGGCAAAGCCCCGAGCCTCTCCTCGCAGCCCACAAAGTCGCATACTGACTCCTGCACTTCATGAAATGGTCTCCCTAGCCATCCTATTGATGCCATGCAATGTCTCTCCCAAAACCAGTGGGACAATGTCTTTCCTAGCCCTGCAGTCTCTAACCATGTCCAAGAGACCACCATGACAGATCCCCACGGACTCAGCGGTGAACAGAGCAGAAAATATGCAGAGAATGAAGGCGTCCATATCCACCGTGGTCGCAGCCATAGCCGGAGGCCCAAACCTGCTCGGGATATCAGAAAGGTCAATCCTATCCGGGGCTATCATCATCCCCTCAGCCTCTTCCAAAGAAATCTGCAGAAAAGATGCAAGCTTTGCCGCCACCGGCACGTCTCCGATCAGCGGAATAGATATAGCCTCAATTTATGGACCCCCAATCAAGGCTCGGAAGTCTTCATGTGTTGGGACAATCTCATTGTAAGAAAAGCAATAAACGTGTCTCCGGACGTCCCAAAACCTTGCTGCTGCTCTCAAAAGGTCCCAATCGGGCGGGAGATCCCTCAAATGCCATAAAGACTTAATCTTGAAGGAAGAATCAAGCAACCCCTTGTGAAATTGGAAGTTGTGCTTCACCCAAGATTGAAGATCGGACAGAAAATGGTCTCACTTCCCCTTTTGCAATCTAACGGGCTTCTCCATTGCAAAATGACCAAAAATGGTGTCTTTAAGTCCAAAATGTGCTCTGGGAACAATTGGGACAAGTCTAAGTTGAAAATGAAATGAAATGGCCAAGCCTTGCTTTTATTCAGAAAATAACCAGTCAGCATGACCGTGACGCCGTAAGTACCCAAATCGGCTCATGCCTTCCCGTTAAGTTTCCGGCAATTCCGCAAGTTTTCCGGTAATTCCCGGACTTTTCCTAGAGTTCCGAACAATTCCGAACTGCTTTCAAATCACCTAAGGGGATAAGAGACTGCTTGGAGCCAAAGAAACACGTTTTTCTTTTTATAGGGAATTCCTTCTAGAAGACTGCCACCTTGCATGTTTCTAGAAGAATCCAGAAGTGGCTACTTATGTCGTGCGACATAATCAGCCAGGGAGACTTCTAGAAGCTTGCCACCTTGCATGTTTCTAGAAGAATCCAGTGGCTACTTATGTCGTGCGACATAATCACCAGTGGAGACTTCTAGAAGCTTGCCACCTTGCATGTTTCTAGAAGGAGTAGCTATGGCTTGTTATGTCGTGCGACATAACAAGCCCATGCAAAGTGTTCCTATAAATAGAGGCCTTCACCTCTCATTTTACAGACACCTCTTCCACCCCTCAGTCCCCCTCTATAGGGAATACGCCCAGAAGCCTTCTCTTTCCTCACATACCCCCCAAATCACCCCAATCCTCTCAAATCAATTCTACACACACTTCCCACACACACACACTTCATATATACATCAAGAATCAAGGAATTCTCACGGTTTCAAGGCTGGACATCAACTCCGGAGGAGGACGCTAGAAGGCTCCTATATCTAACTTGATATAGGAGTTGTGGATCTTCAAGGGTAACGAGTTTCTACCCTTTTCCACTCTCTATTTTCGTTCAAATGTGAAATCTCTATGCTAAATGCATTTATAATGTAGTATTCTGATTAAAGTTGCATACTTTATGTTATATTACCCAGATCCACATTTTATTTCATTGCATTTCCTATAAAAGTCCCGGTTTGGCTTGGTTTTGCATGAACACTCAAGATGAGTGTGGATCCCCCATATCCACACCCTCTTGAAGTGTTCATTATTGATAAACATGCTCCCTGAGATTTGTTTGTGAAGTAACTTGACCATTTTGGTGCCTTGTTACCTCTGCAAATCTTAGCTATAAAGCCTCTGCAAAATGGCTAGTTATGTCACGCGACATAGGCAGCCTATGTCACGCGACATAAGTAGCCAGTTTTCAGAAGCTTCACAGTTTCAAGCTGTAATCTGATGTTAACCCCCATAATGCTAATACCTGATGTTTAGATAATATCTATGTACATAATATGTCATCTTTTCATTAAAATACCATTCTCATACATAAAGGTGCATCCTTTGCACCTAAATCCCATTTTTCATGCATTAAAATCATTCCTTTTCCATTTAAAATCCCTTTTCACATTAAAGATGCACCCTTTGCACAAAGATCATTTATTTACATAAAAAGCATCCATTTGCAATCAAATGCACCATTTTCAAACCAAAAATGCCATCTTTTCACTAAAGTATCATTTTTACATGCATTCCCCTATGTCCCCATTAGCAACCTTGGAACGGACCGGTGTAAAAGTTCTCATCTTTGCATCGTTCCTTCCATTAAAGGTTCACGACTTCTTTAGAAAGGGACAACCTTGAACCCTATATCTCCAATTATCGCTTAAGAAAGAGTATGAAGCCTCTATACGAGCTCGACCGTCTTAAAGCGTAGGATTGATGGGCTAAGGATCCTCCTTTTCTAAATAACCTCATCTTTGACTATAAAAGAGACATTCTCTCGATCACGCAAGTCCCGAGGGTCCCGAGGTTAAAAATGCGATGATCACAAGTCAAAGATGAGGACGGGATCATAATCCCGAATACATAAATTCCAAGGAATCCCGAGCGACAACCAACAAATGGTTTGTACGTCCGGAAGACAACTTGGGACATTTCCCCCCTTATTTTCAAACACATGCACACAAGAAAGCACGCAAGCAAGCACGATTACTGAAATCTTGGGAGACTTGCTCCGGCAAGGCACTTTGGGTGAACGCCAAACGTTCTTCCCAAGGGGTAACTTAACCTCCGAACCCATAAAACCTTTTTTTCAAAGTTTTGAGGTAATCAAAATGGCGTGGCGACTCCGTTTTTCAAATAACTCGGATGTCTTCAAACTCGCGTGAATCCAACACAAAATTTGGGCACCACATTCACAGCCGCACGGCTTCATTTGCCCTCAGGACCAAACCGCACGGCTACATTTTCCATCTGCAGAAAAAAATCTGCAGCAACCAAAGTTGCTGCCCAAGGGAGTTTTCACCCCACTTTCTCAACCAAGACCTGTACAAAAACATGTTCAAAGGTCACCCAAGCAGTTACATATCATCATAAATCATTTTGGCCCCGTTTCAGCCCCAATTCCAAGCAAAAAAAACTGCCCCAAGGCTCAAGTAATATGCAAATTAATAAAAGCATAAATAGAAAAGCAAATAAAACAGTAATACATTGTCTTCGCCCCATCGGCGCCCAAATAAAGCAAAAAATAAACAAAATGTGCATCAAATTTGTCCATTGTTTGTTTTGTTCCTAAATCCACTCTAGAGACCTCCTAGGCCTCCAATTCTTCTTCTTCTTCATCACTACTCAGCTCATAAACGCTAGCCTCCCTCATCAAGTCCTCCGGGTCGCTCACATCGACGATGGACATTATCGTACCCGTACTCACCAAATGCCTGCACGTCAGCATTGGGTCCCCGCCCCGAGGCATGGCACCGGGAAGAGTACTCCGAAGCCGATGAGGCGCACGCCGTGCCCCCGACATGCCTTCTCTTGCGCCCGGCTCCCGTGCATCCGCCGCCGCCTTTGAAGCGCAGCGCCTTCCTCGAAGGGACCGACACATGTCCTTCCACCCGTTCGCCCGACCAATCATATAGGTGCGAGCCGGAACCCGAGAAAGAGAGAAGAAAATCTCGGAAAAATCTCGTAAAATCTCGTAATTGCAAAAAGCAAAGAAAGCCGAAAAAGGGAAAGACCCTAAAAGTATACTTACAAGGCCTTTGTCGGGCGGCAGGTATACTGGGCTCCCTAGTGTCGGGGACAGAATCCTCATCCTCCTCGGTACTCCGTGGACCACATAAGACAAAGTGTGCAGGAGGGATCGGCGGGTCGCAGGCTCATCCTCCCCATATCCCCGAGTGACCGCCAACTTCATCGCCTTCGTGGCGTCCTCGGCGCCGCTCCACAAACACAAAGATAGGGGGTATCCATGTCAAAGTACTCCTCAGCGGCCACGCCTGCCTGGTACCTAGCTATCTCATCTGCCTGCCAATCCCTGGGCTGTAGCATCCGTGCTGGAGGATCATGGGGAGTAATGGCGTCCAAGGGAGGGACATGGCCATGCTGCCTAGAAAAACGATCCCCCAGGTAGATGACATCACATGTCAGCCCAGTAAGCCATCTCCTCTGCCTTGTCGCCTCAATGGCCTCTCCTAGCAAAATCTCCGGATACCTGCCCCAAGGGTAGAAGTCCACTCCATCAGGCCCGTCCTTGTTGATAATTGGCTTCACCATCTTGTAGTCGAAGGTGATCCGGGTCTTTCCCATGAACTTATCCCTCGCATCTCCCCTCCAGCGGATCATAGCAGGGAAGATGGTGATATCGCTCTGTTGGTTCCAAGGAAAGAACCCGATCACCTCACAGAACCAGACCTGCATGTTCAAAACATCAAAAAGGGTCATTTCTCTCTCATAAAAGTCTCAAGACAAGAAAAGAAAGAGAAAAGAAAGAGGGACTACCTCGAGAGCAAATGAAAAGCAGTCCATGGAAGCAGCCTTGTTCCGACTGTACATATCCAGAGAGAAGTAGAGCTCCGCCAATCCGGCCTCGCCCCATGAGACCGTCCCAATCCCATCAACATCCTCCAAAGAGTCGAGAAGGCAAGTCATAGCTAGCGTCCCAGAATTGGCGAAGATAGTGACTGACAGCATCAACCACACAAAGGCTCTAGCAAGCTGGTGGACGGTCACATCATTAGCGGCAAACTCTCGCATGCAGTTCTGGACTGCTACCTCGACATTCCGCGTCTCCATCCCTAGCCCCTTGGGAATCAACTCAAACCCGACCAAAGCTCGGAACTCCTCAGCTGTGATATGGTCCCTCCAAGTCACGGGCCTCCCAGTGAACTGTAAACCAGTGATAGCCATGAAATCAGCGGGAGTCACTGTCAGCTCTCCCCAGCTCAGATGGAAGCTATGAGTGCTATCCCACCAAAACTCAAATAGGGCCTGGACCAAGCCCTTGCTCTTAGAGGTGATATGGATCCCCCTGCCGATAGCCTCAATGAAAAGATCTAGGCCGGTAGCCCATACCAGCTGCTTGGGATTCGCCCCATTCTTCTCGAAATCGGGCATTCTCTCCCAAAGCCTGACTGCTATCTCAGATGGCCCTCTAGACTTGTTCTCCTGTAGACAAGCACAGCAAAGAAATGCGTCAGTCCTTCATCTCACTTCAAAATTGCACATATTTTCAAAAGAAAAGCATTCACAAAAGTTTTTCTAGCATCCTTTGCATCAAAAAAGCGTCTTTCATCACTTGAAACACGTCATGTCAAGTCCCATTGCTTTCCTAAAGCACAAAATCACAATTTTCAAAATTCTTTGCACATAAGCATTATTCTTTCGAAAAAATGGCATGCATGAATCCTTTTCATCTTCCAAAATCTTGTTTCTCGTTGATAATCAAAATTTTGACTTAGTTCTAGCACATGCAAGAACTCCGTCTCACCTTAAACAATTATCATTCTTACTTTATTTTCGAGAAAAAAGTGGGTCATTTTCATTATTCTTATCAAATAAATTGCACATGCATGTTCTTAGCCTCATAGGTTAATCATCAATGTCTCAAAATCATTCAAAAATCCTAGGAAAATCCTAGAAAATTCTTAAAATTTGGGTCAAGCCCTAAATCCATCAAAATTCAATTAAAATCGACGGAATTGAGCCAAATAAGAACGCTTACCCCAACCGGTCGCGGGTTCGTCGATTTGTGCTCTCTTCTCCCCGGATAGAGCTCCGATGGAGGCGTAAGAAAGTCATACTTTCTCTCCGTTCGAATGAGTTCCTTCCTCCTCCTTTGAGCGGCCGCGGAGATGTTTCTTCTAGCTTGTCTCGGCATAGGATTGCCCTCCGGATCCATTCTTGATCAAAGGAAGCAAGGGAATTGAAGGATTTTCAAAATTTCTCTCCTCTCTCTCTTCCTCGACTGGAATGGGCGGCAGTAATGCCCAATTGCCCGTTCAAATCTGTTTTAAATAATCTGGAAAAAACAGACTTCTAGCCGTACGGCTTCTTTTTCCCCCATCTCATGCCGGGCGGCCTCATTCGCTCTGAGCAGAAATTACAATTTTGCCCCTGGACTTTCCACTTGGGCCTACAATTCCCGTTATCCTTTAACTAAGATAACACCCTTTTCAGAAGATGTCCCTTATCTCCTAAGCAATTAAGCTCTCTTCCCAGTCGCTTCCGTTAATTCCGTTATAACGGGATAACGCTAGGTGACAACCTCCGAATTGTCGAAGTCCGAACTCAAGATACCTCTATCACAAATAGTGAAGTATGCTCGAGTTCTTCTTAACTTTAGATACCTCTATCACGAATAGTGAAGTATGCTAAAGTTTATCTAAACTCAAGATACCTCTATCACGAATAGTGAAGTATGCTCGAGTTCTTCTTAACTTTAGATACCTCTATCACGAATAGTGAAGTATGCTAAAGTTTATCTAAACTTAAGCTACCTCTATCACGAATAGTGAAGTATGCTCAAGTTCTTCTAAACTTAAGCTACCTCTATCCCGAATAGTGAAGTATGCTAAGTTCTCTAAACTTAAGCTACCTCTATCACGAATAGTAAAGTATGCTCAAGTTCTCTAAACTTAAGCTACCTCTATCACGAATAGTGAAGTATGCTAAGTTCTCTAAACTTTAGCTACCTCTATCCCGAATAGTGACGTACGCTCAAGTTATCTAAACTTAAGCTACCTCTATCCCGAATAGTGAAGTATGCTCGAGTTCTTCTAAACTTAAGCTACCTCTATCATGAATAGTGAAGTATGCTAAGTTTTCCAAACTTTAGCTACCTCTATCTCCTCGATAGTGATGTAAGCTCTAGTTTCTTCAGGTGACAACCTCCATTAATTGTCAATCAGGTGACAACCTCCATTAATTGTCAATCGTGTGACAACCTCCATTAATTGTCAATCGTGTGACAACCTCCATTAATTGTCAATCGTGTGACAAACCTCCATTAATTGTCAAAACCCTCAAGGATCCTAGACATCGTTCCTAACTATCTAGTGATCCTTGAACTACGACCAAGGCTTGATTCCTCCGGGATACGTTGGTAGCCTTTCATAAAAGGTCCAGCCATCCGACCACTTTGGTCACCCTGTTTCTTCGTCACTCATCAGTGATGAAGTAACCCCTCATAGAGGTTTAGATATCTGACCACATCGGTCACTTCTAGCATATCCCCAGTAGGATCAATTGCTTGACCTCTTAGGTCATTTTCTCTTCTACTTCCCCAGCAAGAGACCAGTTTCTCTTCTCCATTCCTCAGCGGATCTATTCCGAACTATGGCCTGGCTTGATTCCCACTCGGGATACGTAGGTAGCCTTCCAGAGGTTCAGCCACTCGACCACCTCGGTCTCTCAATCCGTCTCGGCATTCGCCAGATCGGATCCTTTTTTATCGACAACCCCACTCGCCTTGCAAGTGACGTTGCCGAGGGGCTTCTGTAAGTACCCAAATCTGGCTCATGCCTTCCGGTTAAATTTCTTGGCAATTTCGGTAAGTTTCTCGGTAATTCCCCGGACCTTCCTAGTGTTCCAGAAATATTCCGGAACTGTTCCAAATCATATAGGGACTGAAAGGGAAGCTTCCCAATTAAGAAACACGTTTTTCTTAATTTGGGAAAACTTCTAGAATTTGCCACCTTGCATGGTTCTAGAAACATGCTGAGTCACAAGGGATAATGCCGCACGGCTGCATTAGCCCAAGGTCTCTGGCCGCACGGCTTCATTGGCCTTATCCAGACTGCCTATAAATAGAGCCCTCCTCTACCCATTTTAACAACAACAACAATACCATCAATCACACATAATACGAAGAAGACACTCCCAAGAGCTGCTGGAAGTCCAAGAAGGTGAAGAAGAAGGCCAAGAAGCTACCTCCCTCCTCCTTGAAGATCCCAAGATCAACCTTTCCACCTAGCTCAATCCTAAGAAGAATAGGAAGCCATTGGTAACCTCGCACGCCCTTAAACTTGCATCCTAATTGCTCTATATGATTCTAATTGCTCATTGCATTCCATATAATTGCTATTATCTTGTTTGGGACTTGGTAGATTAAAGATCATATCTTTATACCCCCTTTCCCTTTGCATGCATTAGGCATCCTTTGCCATTAAAGATGTAATCTTTTGAATCAAAGGTGCATCTTTTGCACCTAAAAAGCCTATTTTTACATAAAAATATCATCTTCATGCATCCTTTGCATATAAAAATCCAATCTTTATGATAAAAATGCATCCTTTGCATATGAAATCTTTTTTCAAGCATCCTATGCATTAAAGATCATATCTTTATCCTAAATTAGCATCCTATGCTTTCAAAAATGCAATCTTTATGCATCCTTTGCATATTCAAATCCCAATTTCTTCATAAAAATGCATCCTTTGCATAAAAATCATGTCTTTATGCATCCTTTGCAAATAAAGATCATTTCTTTAAATCAAATGCATCCTTTGCAACCCAAAAATGTCATCTTTTCACTAAAAATGTCATTTTTACATGCATTCCCCCATGTCCCCATTAGCAACCTCGGAACGGACTGGTGTAAAAGATCCTATCTTTACATCGTTCCTTCCATAAAAGGTTTCATATTTTCTTTAGAAAGGGACAACCTTGAACCCTATATCTCCGATTATCACTTAAGATGAGTATGAAGCATCTATATGAGCTTGACCATCTTAAAGTGTAGGATTGATGGGCTAAGGACCCTCCTTTTCTAAAGAACCTCATCTTTGACTATAAAGAGAGTCATTCTCTCGATCATGCAAAGTCCCGAGGTTAAAAAATGCAATGATCACAAGTCCAAGATGAGGACGGGATCATAATCCCGAATACATAAAATCCAAGAAATCCCGAGCGACAACCAACAAATGGTTTGTACGTCCGGAAGACGACTTGGGACATTCCCTTTATTTTCAAACACATGCACACAAGAAAGCACGCAAGCAAGCACGATTAATGAAATCTTGGGAGACTTGCTCCGGCAAGGCACCTTGGGTGAACGACGATCCGTTCTTCCCAAGGGGTAACTTAACCTCTGAACCCATAAAATATCCTTTTTTCAAAGTTTTGAGGAAATCAAAATGGCGTGGCGACTCCGTTTTTCAAATTAAACCGGATGTCTTCAAACTCGCGTGAATCCAACACACAAATTTTGGGCAGACATTCACACTACCCCCTTTGGGGAATCGGGAAATTTCCTAAATGGTGATTTTCACCTTGAAAATGACCTCCGTTTGAGCCAAAATTTTGGTGGGATGATCCTTTCTAATGTTATATTGGATTGGTTGAAAAATTGATGGTATTTGGCTACTAGTTCCCGGGAGCCCAAAAATACGTGTACTATACCCCATTTGGAGAATCGTGAAATTTCTTAAATGGTGCTTTTAACCATGAAAACGACCTCCGTTTGAGCCAAATTTTTGGTGGGCGGATCCTTTCAAATGTTCAATAAGATTGGTTGAAAAAAGGAGAGTATTTGGCTACTAGTTCGAGGGAGCCCAAAAATACGTGTGCTACCCCCTTTGAAGAATCGAGAAATTTCATAAATGGTGATTTTCACCATGAAAACGACCTCCGTTTGAGCCAAATTTTTGGTGGGATGCTCCTTTCATATGTTCTATTGGATTGGTTGAAAAATGGATGGTATTTGGCTACTAGTTCCCGGGAGCCCAAAAAAGCGTGTACTACCCCCTTTGGGGAATCGGGAAATTTCATAAATGGTGCTTTTCACCATGAAAACGACCTTCGTTTGAGCCAAATTTTTTGTGGGAAGATCCTTTCAAATGTTCTATAAGATTGGTGGAAAAAATAGGATATTTGGCTATTAGTTCGAGGGAGCCCAAAAATGCGTGTGCTACCCCCTTTGGGGAATCGGGAAATTTCGTAAATGATGCTTTTCACCATGAAAATGACCTCCGTTTGAGCCAAATTTTTGGTGGGATGATCCTTTCAAATGTTCTATTGGATTGGTTGAAAAATGGATTGTATTTGGCTACTAGTTCCCGGGAGCCCAAAAATGCGTGTGCTACCCCCTTTTGGGAATTGGGAAATTTCGTAAATGGTGATTTTCACCATGAAAACGACCTCCGTTTGAGCCAAATTTTTGGTGGGATGATCCTTTCAAATATTCTATTGTATTGGTTAAAAAATGGATTGTATTTGGCTACTAGTTCCCGGGAGCCCAAAAATGCGTGTACTACCCCCTTTGGGGAATAGGGAAATTTCGTAAATGGTGCTTTTAACCATGAAAACGACCTCCATTTGAGCCAAATTTTTGGTGGGCGGATCCTTTCAAATGTTTATATAAGATTGGTAGAAAAAAGGAGGGTATTTGGCTACTAGTTCGAGGGAGCCCAAAAATGCGTGTGCCACCCCCTTTGGGGAATCGGAAAATTTCGTAAATGGTGATTTTCACCATGAAAACGACCTCCGTTTGAGCCAAATTTTTGGTGGGATGATCCTTTCAAATGTTATATTGGATTGGTTGAAAATGGATGGTATATGGCTACAAGTTCTCGGGAGCCCAAAAATGCGTGTACTACCCCCTTTAAGGAATCGGGAAATTTCGTAAATGGTGATTTTCACCATGAAAATGACCTCCGTTTGAGCCAAATTTTTGGTAGGAAGATACTTTCAAATGTTCTATAATATTGGTTGAAAAAAGGAGGGTATTTGACTACTAGTTCGAGGGAGCCCAAAAATGAGTGTACTACCCACTTTGGGGAATTGGGAAATTTCGTAAATGGTGATTTTCACCATGAAAACGACCTCCGTTTGAGCCAAATTTTTGGTGGGATGATCCTTTCAAATTTTCTATTGGATTGGTTGAAAAATGGATGGTGTTTGGCTACTAGTTCCCGGGAGCCCAATAATGCGTGTACTACCCCTTTTGGGGAATCGGGAAATTTCGTAAATGATGCTTTTCACCATGCAAAACGACCTACGTTTAATCCAAATTATTGGTGGGCGTATCCTTTCAAATGTTCTATAAGATTGGTTGAAAAAAGGAGGGTATTTGGCTACTAGTTCTAGGGAGCCCAAAAATGCGTGTGCTACCCCCTTTGGGGAATCGGGAAATTTCGTAAATGGTGATTTTCACCATGAAAACGATATCCGTTTGAGCCAAATTTTTGGTGGGATGATCCTTTCAAATTTTCTATTGGATTGTGTGAAAAATGGATGGTATTTGGCTACTAGTTCCCGGGAGCCCGAAAATGCGCGTACTATCCCCTTTGGGGAATCGGGAAATTTCGTAAATGGTGCTTTTCACCATGAAAACGACCTCCATTTTAGCGTATTTTTTGTGGGTGGATCCTTTCAAATGTTCTATAAGATTGGTTGAAAAAAGGATGGTATTTGGCTACTAGTTCGAGGGAGCCCAAAAATGCGTGTGCTACCCCCTTGGGGAATCGGGAAATTTCGTAAATGGTGCTTTTCACCATGAAAATGACCTCCGTTTGAGCCAAATTTTTGGTGCGAGGATCCTTTCAAATGTTGTATAAGATTGGTTGAAAAAAGGAGGGTATTTGGCTACTAGTTCGAGGGAGCCCAAAAATGAGTGTGCTACCCCCTTTTGGGATTCGGGAAATTTCGTAAATGGTGATTTTCACCATGAAAATGACCTCAGTTTGAGCCAAATTTTTGGTGGGATGATCCTTTCAAATGTTCTATTGGATTGGTTGAAAAATGGAGGGTATTTGGCTACGAGTGCCCGAGAGCCTAAAAATGCGTGTACTACCCCCTTTTGGGAATTGAGAAATTTCGTAAATGTTGCTTTTAACCATGAAAACGACCTCCGTTTGAGCCAAATTTTTGGTGGACGGATCCTTTCAAATGTTCTATAAGATTGGTTGAAAAAATGAGGGTATTTGGCTAATAGTTCGAGGGAGCCCATAAATGCGTGTGCTACCCCCTCTGGGGAATCGTGAAATTTCGTAAATGGTGATTTTCACCATGAAAACGACCTCCGTATTAGCCAAATTTTTGGTGGGAAGATCCTTTCAAATGTTCTATTGGATTGGTTGAAAAATGGATGGTATTTGGCTACAAGTTCCCTGGAGCCCAAAAATGCGTGTACTACCCCCTTTGGGGAATCGGGAAATTTCGTAAATATTGCTTTTCACCATGAAAACGACCTCCGTTTGAGCCAAATTTTTGGTGGGCGGATCCTTTCAAATGTTCTATAAGATTGGTTAAAAAAGGAGGGTATTTGACTACTAGTTCGAGGGAGCCCAAAAATGCGTGTGCTACCCCCTTTGGGGAATCGGGAAATTCCGTAAATGGTGATTTTCACCATGAAAACGACCTCCGTTTGAGCCAAATTTTTGGTGGGATGATCCTTTCAAATGTTATATTGGATTGGTTGAAAAATTGATGGTATTTGGCTACTAGTTCACGGGAGCCCGAAAATGTGCGTACTACTCACTTTGTGGAATCGGGAAATTTCATAAATGGTGCTTTTCACCATGAAAACTACCTCCGTTTGAGCCTAATTTTTTGTGGGCGGATCCTTTCAAATGTTATATAAGATTTGTTGAAAAAAGGAGGGTATTTGGCTAATAGTTCGAGGGAGCCCAAAAATGCGTGTGCTACCCCCTTGGGGAATCGGGAAATTTCGTAAATGGTGATTTTCACCGTGAAAACGACCTCCGTTTGAGTCAAATTTTTGGTGGGATGAATGATTCAAATGTTCTATTGGATTGGTTGAAAAATGGATGGTATTTGGCTACTAGTTCCCGGGAGCCCTAAAATGCGTGTACTACCCCCTTTGGGGAATCGGGAAATTTCGTAAATGGTGATTATCACCATGAAAACGACCTCCGTTTGATCCAAATTTTTGGTGGGATGATCATTTCAAATTTTCTATTGGATTAGTTGAAAAATGGATGGTATTTGTCTACTAGTTCCCAGGAGCCCAAAAACGCGTGTACTTGGTACCCTTTGGGAAATCGGGAAATTTTGTAAATGGTGCTTTTCACCATGAAAACGACCTCCGTTTGAGCCAAATTTTTGGTGGGCGGATCCTTTCAAATGTTGTATAAGATTGGTTGAAAAAAGGAGGGTATTTGGCTACTAGTTCGAGGGAGCCCGAAAATGCATGTGCTACCCCCTTTGGGGAATCGGGAAATTTCGTAAATGGTGATTTTCACCATGAAAATGACCTCCGTTTGAGCCAAATTTTTGGTGGGATGATCCTTTCAAATGTTCTATTGGATTGGTTGAAAAATGGATGGTGGGGAATCGAGAAATTTCGTAAATGTTGCTTTTAACCATGAAAACGACCTCCGTTTGAGCCAAATTTTTGGTGGGCGGATCCTTTCAAATGTTCTATAAGATTGCTTGAAAAAATGAGGGTATTTGGCAACTAGTTCGAGTGAGCCCATAAATGCGTGTGCTACCCCCTCTGGGGAATCGGGAAATTTCGTAAATGGTGATTTTTACCATGAAAACGACCTCCGTTTGAGCCAAATTTTTGGTGGGAAGATCCTTTCAAATGTTCTATTGGATTGGTTGAAAAATAGATGGTATTTGGCTACTAGTTCCCGGGAGCCCAAAAATGCGTGTACTACCCACCTTTGGGGAATCGGAAAATTTCGTAAATAGTGCTTTTCACCATGAAAACGACCTCTGTTTGAGCCAAATTTTTGGTGGGATGATCCTTTCAAATGTTCTATTGGATTGGTTTAAAATTGATGGTATTTGGCTACTAGTTCCCGGGAGCCCGAAAATGCGCGTACTATCCCCTTTGGGGAATCGGGAAATTTCGTAAATGGTGCTTTTCACCATGAAAACGACCTCCGTTTGAGCCTAATTTTTTGTGGGCGGATCCTTTCAAATGTTCTATAAGATGTGTTGAAAAAAGGAGGGTATTTGGCTACTAGTTCGAGGGAGCCCAAAAATGCGTGTGCTACCCCCTAAGGGAATCGGGAAATTTCGTAAATGGTGATTTTCACCATGAAAACGACCTCCGTTTGAGCCAAATTTTTGGTGGGATGATCGATTCAAATGTTCTACTGGATTGGTTGAAAAATGGATGGTATTTGGCTACTAGTTCCCGGGAGCCCAAAAATGCGTGTACTACCCCCTTTGGGGAATCGGGAAATTTCGTAAATAGTGCTTTTCACCATGAAAAAGACCTCCGTTTGAGCCAAATTTTTGGTGGGCGGATCCTTTCAAATGTTCTATAAGATTGGTTGAAAAAAGGAGGGTATTTGGCTACTAGTTCTAGGGATCCCAAAAATGCGTGTGCTTCCCCCTTTGGGGAATCGGGAAATTTTGTAAATGGTGATTATCACCAAGAAAACGACCTCCGTTTGAGCCAAATTTTTGGTGGGATGATCCTTTCAAATGTTCTATTGGATTATTTGAAAAATGGATGGTATTTGTCTACTAGTTCCCGGGAGCCCAAAAATGCGTGTACTTGGTGGGCAGATCCTTTCAAATGTTCTATAATATTGGTTGAAAAAGGAGGGTATTTGGCTACTATTTCGAGGGAGCCCAAAAATGCACGTGCTACCCCCTTTGGTGAATCGGGAAATTTCGTAAATGGTGATTTTCACCATGAAAACGACCTCCGTTTGAGCCAAATTTTGGGTGGGATGTTCCTTTCAAATGTTCTACTGGATTGTTTGAAAAATGGATGGTATTTTGCTACTAGTTCCCGGGAGCCAACAATGCGTGTACTACCCCCCTTTGGGGAATCGGGAAATTTCGTAAATGGTGCTTTTCACCATGAAAACGACCTCCGTTTGAGCCAAATTTTTGGTGGGCGGATCCTTTCAAATGTTCTATAAGATTGGTTGAAAAAAGGAGGGTATTTGGCTACTAGTTCGAGGGAGCCCAAAAATGCGTGTGCTACCCCCTTTGGGGAATCGGGAAATTTCGTAAATGGTGATTTTCACCATGAAAACGACCTCCGTTTGAGCCAAATTTTTGGTGGGATGATCGATTCAAATGTTCTATTGGATTGGTTGAAAAATGGATGGTATTTGGCTAATAGTTCCCGGGAGCCCAAAAATGCGTGTACTACCCCCTTTGGGGAATCGGGAAATTTCGTAAATGGTGCTTTTCACCATGAAAATGACCTCCGTTAGAGCCAAATTTTTGGTGGGTGGATCCTTTCAAATGTTCTATAACATTGGTTAAAAAAGGAGGGTATTTGGCTACTAGTTCGAGGGAGCCCAAAAATGCGTGTGCTACCCTCGTTGGGAAATCGGGAAATTTCGTAAATGGTGATTTTTACCATGAAAATGACCTCCGTTTGAGCCAAATTTTTGGTGGGATGATCCTTTCAAATGTTATATTGGATTGGTTGAAAAATGGAGGGTATTTGGCTACTAGTGCCCGGGAGCCCAAAAATGCGTGTACTACCCCTTGGGGAATCGAGAAATTTCGTAAATGTTGCTTTTAACCATGAAAACGACCTCCGTTTGAGCCAAAATTTTGGTGGGCGGATCCTTTCAATTGTTCTATAAGATTGGTTGAAAAAAGGAGGGTATTTGGCTACTAGTTTGAGGGAGCCCAAAAATGCGTGTGCTACCCCCTTTGGGGAATCGGGAAATTTCGTAAATGGTTATTTTTACCATTAAAACGACCTCCGTTTGAGCAAAATTTTTGGTGGGATGATCCTTTCAAATGTTCCATTGGATTGGTTGAAAAATGGATGGTATTTGGCTACTAGTTCCCGGGAGCCCAAAAATGCGTGTACTACTCGCTTTGGGGAATCGGGAAATTTCGTAAATGATGCTTTTCACCATGAAAACGACCTCCGCTTGAGCCAAATTTTTGGTGGGCGGATCCTTTCAAATGTTCTATAAGATTGGTTGAAAAAAGGAGGGTATTTGGCTACTAGTTCGAGGGAGCCCAAAAATGCGTGTGCTACCCCCTCTAGGAATCGGGAAATTTCGTAAATGGTTATTTTCACCATGAAAACAACCTCCGCTTGAGCCAAATTTTTGGTGGGATGATCCTTTCAAATGTTCTAATTGGATTGGTTGAAAAATGGATGGTATTTGGCTACTAGTTCCCGGGAGCCCAAAAATGCGTGTACTACCCCCTTTGGAGAATCGGGAAATTTTGTAAATGGTGCTTTTCACCATGAAAAGGACCTCCATTTGAGCCAAATTTTTGGTGGGATGATCCTTTAAAATGTTTCTATAAGATTGGTTGAAAAAAGGAGGGTATTTGGCTACTAGTTCGAGGGAGCCCAAAAATGCGTGTGCTATCCCCTTTTGGGGAATCGGGAAATTTCGTAAATGGTGATTTTCACCATGAAAATGACCTCCGTTTGAGCCAAATTTTTGGTGGGATGATCCTTTCTAATGTTATATTGGATTGGTTGAAAAATTGATGGTATTTGGCTACTAGTTCCCGGGAGCCCAAAAATGCGTGTACTATACCCCCTTTGGGGAATCGGGAAATTTCTTAAATGGTGCTTTAAACCATTAAAACGACCTCCGTTTGAGCCAAATTTTTGGTCGGCGGATCCTTTCAAATGTTCTATAAGATTGGTTGAAAAAAGGAGAGTATTTGGCTACTAGTTCGAGGGAGCCCAAAAAAGCGTGTACTACTGGATTGTTTGAAAAATGGATGGTATTTTGCTACTAGTTCCCGGGAGCCAACAATGCGTGTGCTACCACCCCCTTTGGGGAATCTGGAAATTTCGTAAATGGTGATTTTCACCATGAAAACGACCTCCGTTTGAGAAAAATTTTTGGTGGGATGATCGATTCAAATGTTCTATTGGATTGGTTGAAAAATGGATGGTATTTGGACCCAAAAATGCGTGTACTACCCCCTTTGGGGAATCGGGAAATTTCGTAAATGGTGCTTTTCACCATGAAAATGACCTCCGTTTGAGCCAAATTTTTGGTGGGTGGATCCTTTCAAATGTTCTATAACATTGGTTAAAAAAAGAGGGTATTTGGCTACTAGTTCGAGGGAGCCCAAAAATGCGTGTGCTACCCTCGTTGGGAAATCGGGAAATTTCGTAAATGGTGATTTTTACCATGAAAATGACCTCCGTTTGAGCCAAATTTTTGGTGGGATGATCCTTTCAAATGTTATATTGGATTGGTTGAAAAAAGGAGGGTATTTGGCTACTAGTTCCCGAGAGCCCAAAAATGCGTGTGCTACCCCTTTGGGAATCGAGAAATTTCGTAAATGTTGCTTTTAACCATGAAAACGACCTCCGTTTGAGCCAAAATTTTGGTGGGCGGATCCTTTCAATTGTTCTATAAGATTGGTTGAAAAAAGGAGGGTATTTGGCTACTAGTTTGAGGGAGCCCAAAAATGCGTGTGCTACCCCCTTTGGGGAATCGGGAAATTTCGTAAATGGTGATTTTCACCATGAAAACGACCTCCGTTTGAGCAAAATTTTTGGTGGGATGATCCTTTCAAATGTTCCATTGGATTGGTTGAAAAATGGATGGTATTTGGCTACTAGTTCCCGGGAGCCCAAAAATGCGTGTACTACTCGCTTTGGGGAATCGGGAAATTTCGTAAATGATGCTTTTCACCATGAAAACGACCTCCGTTTGAGCCAAATTTTTGGTGGGCGGATCCTTTCAAATGTTCTATAAGATTGGTTGAAAAAAGGAGGGTATTTGGCTACTAGTTCGAGGGAGCCCAAAAATGCGTGTGCTACCCCCTTTTGGGAATCGGGAAATTTCGTAAATGGTGATTTTCACCATGAAAACAACCTCCGTTTGAGCCAAATTTTTGGTGGGATGATCCTTTCAAATGTTCTATTGGATTGGTTGAAAAATGGATGGTATTTGGCTACTAGTTCCCGGGAGCCCAAAAATGCGTGTACTACCCCCTTTGGAGAATCGGGAAATTTCGTAAATGGTGATTTTCACCATGAAAATGACCTCCGTTTGAGCCAATTTTTTAGTGGGATGATCCTTTCAAATGTTATATATGATTGGTTGAAAAAAGGAGGTTATTTGGCTACTAGTTCTAGGGAGCCCAAAAATGCGTGTGCTACCCCCTTTGGGGAATCGGGAAATTTCGTAAATGGTGATTTTCACCATGAAAATGACCTCCGTTTGAGCCAAATTTTTGGTGGGATGATCCTTTCAAATGTTCTATTGGATTGGTTGAAAAATTGATGGTATTTGGCTACTAGTTCCCGAGAGCCCAAAAATGCGTGTACTACTCCCCTTTGGGAAATCGGGAAATTTCTTAAATGGTGATTTTCACCATGAAAACGACCTCCGTTTGAGCCAAATTTTTGGTGGGCGGATCCTTTCAAATGTTCTATAAGATTGGTTGAAAAAAGGAGGGTATTTGGCTACTAGTTCGAGGGAGCCCAAAAATGCGTGTGCTACCCCCTTTGGGGAATCGGGAAATTTCGTAAATGGTGATTTTCACCATGAAAATGACCTCCGTTTGAGCCAAATTTTTGGTGGGATGATCCTTTCAAATGTTCTATTGGATTGGTTGAAAAATGGATGGTATTTGGCTACTAGTTCTCTGGAGCCCAAAAATGCGTGTACTACCCCCTTTGAGGAATCGGGAAATTTCGTAAATGGTGCTTTTCACCATGAAAACGACCTCCGTTTGAGCCAAATTTTTGGTGGGATGATCCTTTCAAATGTTCTATTGGATTGGTTGAAAAATGGAGGGTATTTGGCTACTAGTTCCCGGGAGCCCAAAATGCGTGTACTACCCCTTTTGGGGAATCGGGAAATTTCGTAAATGGTGATTTTCACCATGAAAACGACCTCCGTTTGAGCCAAATTTTTGGTGGGATGATCCTTTCAAATGTTATATTGGATTGGTTGAAAAATGGATGGTATTTGGCTACTAGTTCCCGGGAGCCCAAAAATGCGTGTACTACCCCCTTTGGGGAATCGGGAAATTTCGTAAATGGTGCTTTTCACCATGAAAACGACCTCCGTTTGAGCCAAATTTTTGGTGGGCGGATCCTTTCAAATGTTATATAAGATTGGTTGAAAAAAGGAGGGTATTTGGCTACTAGTTCGAGGGAGCCCAAAAATGCGTGTGCTACCCTTTTGGGAATCGGGAAATTTCGTAAATGGTGATTTTCACCATGAAAATGACCTCCGTTTGAGCCAAATTTTTGGTGGGATGATCCTTTCAAATGTTCTATTGGATTGGTTGAAAAATGGATGGTATTTGGCTATTAGCTCCAGGGAACCCAAAATGCGTGTACTACCCCCTTTAGGGAATCGAGAAATTTCGTAAATGGTGGTTTTTACCATGAAAATGACCTCCGTTTGAGCCAAATTTTTGGTGGGCGGATCCTTTCAAATGTTCTATAAGATTGGTTGAAAAAAGGAGGGTATTTGGCTACTAGTTCGAGGGAGCCCAAAAATGCGTGTGCTATCCCCCTTCGGGGAATCGGGAAATTTCGTAAATGGTGATTTTCACCATGAAAATGACCTCCGTTTGAGCCAAATTTTTGGTGGGATGATCCTTTCAAATGTTCTATTGGATTGGTTGAAAAATGGATGGTATTTGGCTACTAGTTCCTGGGAGCCCAAAAATGCGTGTACCCTTTGGGGAATTGGGAAATTTCGTAAATGGTGATTTTCACCATGAAAACGACCTCCGTTTGAGCCAAATTTTTGGTGGGCGGATCCTTTCAAATGTTCTATAAGATTGGTTGAAAAAAGGAGGGTATTTGGCTACTAGTTCGAGGGAGCCCAAAAATGCGTGTGCTACCCCCTTTGAGGAATCGGGAAATTTCGTAAATGGTGATTTTCACCATGAAAATGACCTCCGTTTGAGCCAAATTTTTGGTGGGTGGATCCTTTCAAATGTTCTATTGGATTGGTTGAAAAAAGGAGGGTATTTGGCTACTAGTTCCTGGGAGCCCAAAAATGCGTGTACTACCCCCTTTGGGGAATCGGGAAATTTCGTAAATGGTGATTTTCACCATGAAAACGACCTCCGTTTGAGCCAAATTTTTGGTGGGATGATCCTTTCAAATGTTCTATTGGATTGGTTGAAAAAAGGAGGGTATTTGGCTACTAGTTCGAGAGAGCCCAAAAATGCGTGTACTACCCCCTTTGGGGAATCGGGAAATTTCGTAAATGGTGATTTTCACCATGAAAACGACCTCCGTTTGAGCCAAATTTTTGGTGGGCGGATCCTTTCAAATGTTCTATAAGATTGGTTGAAAAAAGGAGGGTATTTGGCTACTAGTTCGAGGGAGCCCAAAAATGCGTGTGCTACCCCCTTTGGGGAATCAGGAAATTTCGTAAATGGTGATTTTCACCATGAAAACGACCTCCGTTTGAGCCAAATTTTTGGTGGGATGATCCTTTCAAATGTTCTATTGGATTGGTTGAAAAATGGATGGTATTTGGCTAATAGTTCCCGGGAGCCCAAAAATGCGTGTACTACCCCCTTTGGGGAATCGGGAAATTTCGTAAATGGTGCTTTTCACCATGAAAACGACCTCCGTTTGAGCCAAATTTTTGGTGGGCGGATCCTTTCAAATGTTCTATAAGATTGGTTGAAAAAGGAGGGTATTTGGCTACTAGTTCGAGGGAGCCCAAAAATGCGTGTGCTACCCCCTTTGGGGAATCGGGAAATTTCGTAAATGGTGATTTTCACCATGAAAACGACCTCCGTTTGAGCCAAATTTTTGGTGGGATGATCCTTTCAAATGTTATATTGGATTGGTTGAAAAATGGATGGTATTTGGCTACTAGTTCCCGGGAGCCCAAAAATGCGTGTACTACCCCTTTGGGGAATCGGGAAATTTCGTAAATGGTGCTTTTCACCATGAAAACGACCTCCGTTTGAGCCAAATTTTTGGTGGGCGGATCCTTTCAAATGTTCTATAAGATTGGTTGAAAAAAGGAGGGTATTTGGCTACTAGTTCGAGGGAGCCCAAAAATGCGTGTGCTATCCCCTTTGGGGAATCGGGAAATTTCGTAAATGGTGATTTTCACCATGAAAACGACCTCCGTTTGAGCCAAATTTTTGGTGGGATGATCCTTTCAAATGTTATATTGGATTGGTTGAAAAATGGATGGTATTTGGCTACTAGTTCCCGGGAGCCCAAAAATGCGTGTACTATACCCCCTTTGGGGAATCGGGAAATTTCGTAAATGGTGCTTTTCACCATGAAAACGACCTCCGTTTGAGCCAAATTTTTGGTGGGCGGATCCTTTCAAATGTTCTATAATATTAGTTGAAAAAGGAGGGTATTTGGCTACTAGTTACCGGGTGCCCAAAAATGCGTGTACTATCCCCTTTAGGGAATCGGGAAATTTCGTAAATGGTGATTTTCACCATGAAAACGACCTCCGTTTGAGCCAAATTTTTGGTGGGATGATCCTTTCAAATGTTCTATTGGATTGGTTGAAAAATGGATGGTATTTGGCTACTAGTTCCCGGGAGCCCAAAAATGCGTGTACTACCCCCTTTGGGGAATCGGGAAATTTCGTAAATGGTGCTTTTCACCATGAAAACGACCTCCGTTTGAGCCAAATTTTTGGTGGGCGGATCCTTTCAAATGTTCTATTGGATTGGCTGAAAAAGGAGGGTATTTGGCTTCTAGTTTGAGGGAGCCCAAAAATGCGTGTGCTACCCCCCTTTGGGGAATCGGGAAATTTCGTAAATGGTGATTTTCACCATGAAAACGACCTCCGTTTGAGCCAAATTTTTGGTGGGATGATCCTTTCAAATGTTCTATTGGATTGGTTGAAAAAAGGAGGGTATTTGGCTACTAGTTCCCGAAACCCAAAAATGCGTGTACTACCAACCCCCTTTGGGGAATCGGGAAATTTCGTAAATGGTGATTTTCACCATGAAAACGACCTCCGTTTGAGCCAAATTTTTGGTGGGCGGATCCTTTCAAATGTTCTATTGGATTGGTTGAAAAAAGGAGGGTATTTGGCTACTAGTTCGAGGGAGCCCAAAAATGCGTGTGCTACCCCCTTTGGGGAATCGGGAAATTTCGTAAATGGTAATTTTCACCATGAAAACGACCTCCGTTTGAGCCAAATTTTTGGTGGGATGATCCTTTCAAATGTTCTATTGGATTGGTTGAAAAATGGATGGTATTTGGCTACTAGTTCCCGGGAGCCCAAAAATGCGTGTACTACCCCCTTTGGGGAATCGGGAAATTTCGTAAATGGTGATTTTCACCATGAAAACGACCTCCGTTTGAGCCAAATTTTTGGTGGGATGATCCTTTCAAATGTTCTATTGGATTGGTTGAAAAATGGAGGGTATTTGGCTACTAGTTCCCGGGAGCCCAAAAATGCGTGTGCTACCCCTTTGGGAAATCGGGAAATTTCGTAAATGGTGATTTTCACCATGAAAACGACCTCCGTTTGAGCCAAATTTTTGGTGGGATGATCCTTTCAAATGTTCTATTGGATTGGTTGAAAAATGGAGGGTATTTGGCTACTAGTTCCCAGGAGCCCAAAAATGCGTTTGCGGTACCCCCTTTGGGGAATCGGGAAATTTCGTAAATGGTGATTTTCACCATGAAAATGACCTCCGTTTGAGCCAAATTTTTGGTGGGATGATCCTTTCAAATGTTCTATTGGATTGGTTGAAAAAAGGAGGGTATTTGGCTACTAGTTCGAGGGAGCCCAAAAATGCGTGTGCTACCCCAATTTGGGGAATCGGGAAATTTCGTAAATGGTGATTTTCACCATGAAAACGACCTCCGTTTGAGCCAAATTTTTGGTGGGATGATCCTTTCAAATGTTATATTGGATTGGTTGAAAAAAGGAGGGTATTTGGCTACTAGTTCCCGAGAGCCCAAAAATGCGTGTACTACCCCCTTTGGGGAATCGGGAAATTTCGTAAATGGTGATTTTCACCATGAAAACGACCTCCGTTTGAGCCAAATTTTTGGTGGGCGGATCCTTTCAAATGTTCTATTGGATTGGTTGAAAAAAGGAGGGTATTTGGCTACTAGTTTGAGGGAGCCCAAAAATGCGTGTGCTACCCCCTTTGGGGAATCGGGAAATTTCGTAAATGGTGATTTTCACCATGAAAACGACCTCCGTTTGAGCCAAATTTTTGGTGGGATGATCCTTTCAAATGTTATATTGGATTGGTTGAAAAATGGATGGTATTTGGCTACTAGTTCCCGGGAGCCCAAAAATGCGTGTACTACCCCCTTTGGGGAATCGGGAAATTTCGTAAATGGTGATTTTCACCATGAAAACGACCTCCGTTTGAGCCAAATTTTTGGTGGGCAAATCCTTTCAAATGTTATATTGGATTGTTTGAAAAAGGAGGGTATTTGGCTACTCGTTCCGGGGAGCCCAAAAATGCGTGTGCTACCCCCTTTCGGGAATCGGGAAATTTCGTAAATGGTGATTTTCACCATGAAAACGACCTCCGTTTGAGCCAAATTTTTGGTGGGATGATCCTTTCAAATGTTATATTGGATTGGTTGAAAAAAGGAGGGTATTTGGCTACTAGTGTCCGCGAGCCCAAAAATGCGTGTACTACCCCCCCTTTGGGGAATCGGGAAATTTCGTAAATGGTGATTTTCACCATGAAAACGACCTCCGTTTGAGCCAAATTTTTGGTGGGCGGATCCTTTCAAATGTTCTATTGGATTGGTTGAAAAAGGAGGGTATTTGGCTACTAGTGCTCGGGAGCCCAAAAATGCGTGTACTACCCCCTTTGGGGAATCGGGAAATTTCGTAAATGGTGATTTTCACCATGAAAACGACCTCCGTTTGAGCCAAATTTTTGGTGGGATGATCCTTTCAAATGTTCTATTGGATTGGTTGAAAAATGGATGGTATTTGGCTACTAGTTCTCGAGAGCCCAAAAATGCGTGTACTACCCCCTTTGGGGAATCGGGAAATTTCGTAAATGGTGATTTTCACCATGAAAACGACCTCCGTTTGAGCCAAATTTTTGGTGGGCGGATCCTTTCAAATGTTATATTGGATTGGTTGAAAAAAGGAGGGTATTTGGCTACTAGTTCGAGGGAGCCCAAAAATGCGTGTACTACCCCCTTTGGGGAATCGGGAAATTTCGTAAATGGTGATTTTCACCATGAAAACGACCTCCGTTTGAGCCAAATTTTTGGTGGGATGATCCTTTCAAATGTTATATTGGATTGGTTGAAAAATGGAGGGTATTTGGCTACTAGTGCGAGAGCCCAAAAATGCGTGAGCTACCCCCTTTGGGGAATCGGGAAATTTCGTAAATGGTGATTTTCACCATGAAAACGACCTCCGTTTGAGCCAAATTTTTGGTGGGCGGATCCTTTCAAATGTTCTATTGGATTGGTTGAAAAAAGGAGGGTATTTGGCTACTAGTGTCCGGAAGCCCAAAAATGCGTGTACTACCCCCTTTGGGGAATCGGGAAATTCGTAAATGGTGATTTTCACCATGATAACGACCTCCGTTTGAGCCAAATTTTTGGTGGGAGGATCCTTTCAAATGTTCTATTGGATTGGTTGAAAATGGAGGGTATTTGGCTACTAGTGCCCGAGAGCCCAAAAATGCGTGTACTACCCTCTTTAGGGAATCGGGAAATTTCGTAAATGGTGATTTTCACCATGAAAACGACCTCCGTTTGAGCCAAATTTTTGGTGGGTGGATCCTTTCAAATGTTCTATTAGATTGGTTGAAAAAGGAGGGTATTTGGCTACTAGTGCCCGGGAGCCCAAAAATGCGTGTGCTACCCCCTTTGGGGAATCGGGAAATTTCGTAAATGGTGATTTTCACCATGAAAACGACCTCCGTTTGAGCCAAATTTTTGGTGGGATGATCCTTTCAAATGTTCTATTGGATTGGTTGAAAAATGGAGGGTATTTGGCTACTAGTGCCCGGGAGCCCAAAAATGCGTGTACTACCCCCCCTTTGGGGAATCGGGAAATTTCGTAAATGGTGATTTTCAACATGAAAACGACCTCCGTTTGAGCCAAATTTTTGGTGGGCGGATCCTTTCAAATGTTATATTGGATTGGTTGAAAAAAGGAGGGTATTTGTCTACTAGTGCGAGAGCCCATAAATGCGTGAGCTACCCCCTTTGGGGAATCGGGAAATTTCGTTAATGGTGATTTTCACCATGAAAACGACCTCCGTTTGAGCCAAATTTTTGGTGGGAGGATCCTTTCAAATGTTCTATTGGATTGGTTGAAAAAATGAGGGAATTTGGCTACTAGTGCCCGATAGCCCAAAAATGAGTGTACTACCCCCTTTAGGGAATCGGGAAATTTCGTAAATTGTGATTTTCACAATGAAAATAACCTCCGTTTGAGCCAAATTTTTGGTGGGCGGATTCTTTCAAATGTTATATTGGATTGGTTTAAAAAAGGAGGGTATTTGGCTACTAGTGCCCGGGAGCCCAAAAATGCGTGAGCGGTACCCTTTGGGGAATCGGGAAATTTCGTAAATTGTGATTTTCACCATGAAAACGACCTCTGTTTGAGCCAAATTTTTTGGTGGGCTGATCCTTTCAAATGTTATATTGGATTGGTTGAAAAAAAGAGGGTATTTGGCTACTAGTGCCCGGGAGCCCAAAAATGCGTGAGTTACCCCCTCTGGGGAATCGGGAAATTTCGAAAAAGGTGATTTTCACCATGAAAACGACCTCCGTTTGAGCCAAATTTTTGGTGGGCAAATCCTTTCAAATGTTATATTGGATTGTTTGAAAAAGGAGGGTATTTGGCTACTAGTGCCCGGGAGCTCAAAAATGCCTGAGCTACCCCCTTTGGCGAATCGTGAAATTTCGTAAATGGTGATTTTCACCATGAAAACGACCTCTGTTTGAGACAAATTTTTGGTGGGTGCATCCTTTAAAATTTTATATTGGATTGGTTGAAAAAAGGAGGTTATTTGGCTACTAGTGTCCGGGAGCCCAAAAATGTGAGAGCTTTCCCCTTTTAGGAATCGGGAAATTTCGTAAATGGTGATTTTCACAATGAAAACGACCTCCGTTTGAGCCAAATTTTTGGTGGGCGGATTCTTTCAAATGTTATATTGGATTGGTTTAAAAAAGGAGGGTATTTGGCTACTAGTGCCCGGGAGCCTAAAAATGCGTGAGCTACCCCCTTTGGGGAATCGGGAAATTTCGTAAATGGTGATTTTCACCATGAAAACGACCTCCGTTTGAGCCAAATTTTTGGTGGGCGGATCCTTTCAAATGTTCTATTGGCTTGGTTGAAAAAAGGAGGGTATTTGGCTATGAGTGCCCGAGATCCTAAAAATACGTGTACTACCCCCTTTGGAAAATCGGGAAATTTCGTAAATGGTGATTTCACCATGAAAATGACCTCCGTTTAAGCAAAATGCGTGTACTACCCCCTTTGGGGAATCAGGAAATTTTTGTAAATGGTGATTTTCAACATGAAAACGACCTCCGTTTGAGCCAAATTTTTGGTGGCGGATCCTTTCAAATGTTATATTGGATTGGTTGAAAAAAGGAGGGTATTTGGCTACTAGTGCCCGAGAGTCCAAAAATGCGTGAGCTACCCCCTTTGGGGAATCGGGAAATTTCGCAAATGATGATTTTCACCATGAAAACGACCTCCGTTTGAGCCAAATTTTTGGTGGGCGGATCCTTTCAAATGTTATATTGGATTGGTTGAAAAAAGGAGGGTATTTGGCTACTAGTGCCCGGGAGCCCAAAAATGCGTGAGCTACCCCCTTTGGGGAATCGGGAAATTTCGTAAACGGTAATTTTCACCATGAAAACGACCTCCGTTTGAGCCAAATTTTTGGTGGGAGGATCCTTTCAAATGTTCTATTGGATTGGTTGAAAAAATGAGGGTATTTGGCTACGAGTGCCCGAGAGCCCAAAAATGCGTGTACTAACCCCTTTGGCGAATCGGGAAATTTCGTAAATGGTGATTTTCACCATGAAAACGACCTCTGTTTGAGCCAAATTTTTTGTGGGTGGATCCTTTCAAATGTTATACTGGATTGGTTGAAAAAAGGAGGGTATTTGGCTACTAGTGCCCGGGAGCCTAAAAATGCGTGAGCTACCCCCTTTGGAGAATCGGGAAATTTCGTAAATGGTGATTTTCTGTGACGACCCCAACCCTAGGCACTTATTTTAAATATTAAATTATATGCTTTTAATATTTATGTCATCTTTATATGTTCAATTATATCTTTATATTCTTAAGTTAGGATAAATTGGGTGAAAAGTAAATTTAAATCTCATAAGAATTTATTGGACATTTAATAAATGAACTTGGATAATAATAAAAATGGGAAAATGATAAATAGTGTAGGGAGGTTAAATGAGTAGGATAAATTAATGGGATAAGTTTTTAATTTAAATTAAATGTGTTGGATGAAAGCCTTTGTAATTTCTCATGGGGGGGCCAAAGTGTTAGCTTCCCCTCCTTGTGCCATGTGTCATCACACCCTCACCTCTCTTACTCCCTTCCCCTCCTTCTCCCCATTCACTACACTACTCATCTTCAACCTAGAGACAAGCTTAGAGAGAGAGACCTCCATTGAAGCCTTTGCCAAGCTTTGAAGTCATTCTTTCTTCATCCAAAAATCAAGTCCAAGAGCACCTTTGAAGTTGAATCTCCTAGAGGAACCCATCTAGACCAATCTTTCCTCATAAAATCCAAGTAAGTTGTTATGACTTCTCTTCTCATGAATGCTCATGAATATTTCTTGTGATTCTTGTTCTTATGTGGTGATTTCTTGCTTGGGAAATCTATTGGGAGTTGAATGTGTTGATTTAGAACCTTGATGGGTTTGTAGAAATATTGTGAGTTATGGAAGTTGAATGGATCTAGGTTTAAGACTTGATTTCATGGAGTTAAAGGAGTAGATTAAAGTTACCCAAGTTGGAAATGCCCTTTAGGTTCATAACTTAGAATGCATTTGGTTGTACATTTGGTTTCTTGGGATTTTTGTGTTGATTTCTGCTGTTTGTGCAAATTCTGGGCCGAGGGACGAGTCGTCCCTTGGACGAAGGGAAGTCGTGACCTAAGGGGGGACGCCAGGTTCAGTGGGGGGTAAAGTGGGGACGAGTCGTGCCCTGGGGGACGAGTCGTCCCCTGACCAGATTTTCTCACCTCAACTTTATAGCTATTCAAACCTAATCAAACTCGAACCTAAATGAAATCTTTTTAACCTAGATTAAAGTAGAATACTTTGGCTTCACAATGACGTTCTAAGTGATCAAAATGGAATAGTGGAAGTACCTTAAATATTGCTTGGAAAACGTTAGATAAACTAGTTTAGCAACCAAACAATCATGATCCCAACTTGGTAGATTCCCCTTAGACCTTTCAAGAGGCTATGTATTATTGTATAATGACCTTGTAGGATGGATTTATGCTACTTCCTTGCCTTACATTGAGTTCGTATACATTGTTTCTATTGCATAGTGTATTGAATAAATGTTGCACTATGATATTGGTTGGACATGAGTATAGTTTACCATGTTGATATGTTGTTATCCCTTTTTGTGGATTTTATTCAAGTATCTATTATGTGCTTGATTATGTGTGAGTCACCGACGTTGGGGTATAACGAGAATACGATCAATTATGGAAGTGTGACCTAATGTGATCGGATTATGTTATATACGTGACCGTCCCCTCACGTGGCCACGGGTTGGGGTATAAGCGTCTGTATTGAGCCAAAAGCCTTACAGAGTTGCTACTGTCTTTATTTGGTTCCCTGAAAAACGGGTCTTATAAGACGTGAGTATTGCCTAAGCAGCTCACTGTAAGATTGGATTATTATTATTATAACCAATGTTGTACGACTATCGTTCGCACAGGAAAAGGTAAACCAAGGTAACGGAACGTGTTTATAGCTTTTCCAATGTGTTACGTGCGACTTGTTATATGTTGCATTTATTTGGCATATTGCTGCATATCATAATAGCTTGCTGAGATTTATTCTCACCCCTCTCCCTTTACTGTTTTAGATCCCGAGACAGGAGGACCGCCCAAGTAAGGACGGAGAGGAGTTTGGAGTAATCTTTTGGGGTATTGTCAGGGTATGTTTAGGTGACGTATAAATTGTATTTTGGTAATTCCATTCTTGGAGTTTGTAATTATAAACCTTAAACTCTACGTCATAACCTTAAATCTTTTGTAACTAAACAGTTAACTATTTTCAAAGTTAGTTATCTCCTCCTCCGATGTGGAGTAGAGTGGAGTTCTTTTGAAATGTTATGTTATTCATGTTCATGTTTGAAAGTCAAATGAAAGTTTTAAAAGTTTAGTGTTTTGGGTTAGTTTGGGGACGCACCAACTCGGGACACGTGTAGGTTCCGGGTCGGGGTCCCCACAGTTGGTATCAGAGCTCGGTTAGAATTCTTGGGTAGAGTCTAGCTGAGTGAGAGTGTGTGGTAACTGACGTCGAGTGTTTAATGCAGGAGTTTGTTGTAATGGCGGGAAATGAAGGTGATCCGAATCTGGGTTTGGGTGGTGGTAATCCGAACGCCGAAATGATGGACATGTTCCGAGGGTTCCTTCAGCATATGGCAACGCAGAATCAGAATTTGAATCAGAATCTAGGCAGACAAGGGCAACATGGTTTGGAGAAGTTCGTGAAGATGTCTCCTCCTAGCTTCAACGGAGATCCGGATCCGGTGAAGGCTGAGAGGTGGCTTGAGGCTATGAACAAGATTTTCGCAGCTATGGAGAGTACTGATGCGGAGAAAGTGAGATGCGCCGTTTTCAAATTGGAAGGACCAGCGGAGCATTGGTGGCAAGTGGTAAAGGATGGTTGGGACCGAGATTTGACACCGCAGACGTGGGAGAACTTCACGCTCAAGTTCCGAGATCACTTTGTGCCGATGGTTACTAGGGACAAGAAAGAAGGCGAGTTCCTGAAGCTGGAGCAAGGGACCATGACAGTAGCGCAAAGATTCAGCGAAGTTCACGAGTTGGCCCGATATTGTCCCCATTTGGTGCCAGATGAGGAGAGGCGAGTTTACCGGTTTGTGAAAGGTTTAAGAGTTGAGTTTCGGAAGCAGTTGTTGACGCATAACTTCGCCAATTTCCAAGCAGCAGTGAATATGGCGTACCGGATTGAGAACGACATAGAGGAGCATCGTGGTAAGAATGAAGGAGGAAACAGGAACAGATTTCAGGGTCAAGGATCGGGACAGAATAGAGTGCAGCCGAGGACTTTCACCCCGGGAGCGAATCGAGGAGGTCATGTGGCGGCTCCGGCAAATCGTGCGACTTCCGGCCAGCTTGGGACAGCATGTGGGTTTTGCAAGAGGATAGGGCATTCCGAAGACAAATGTTGGAGCAAACAAGGCAAGTGTTTGGAGTGTGGATCGCCGGGCCATTTCAGAAGGAATTGTCCCAAGTTTCAGAATAAGCAAGCGACGGGTACCGGATTCGGGGGTCAAGGTAGTGGTGTGAAGAGAGATGTTGATGGGAAACCTAAGGATAGAGTCCAAGGTCGTGTGTTTGCTTTGGGTCGAGGAGAGGTCGATCCTAATGCCGTCATTAGAGGTATAGTTCCTGTCTCAGGAGTTAAGGCCCGCATTCTTATAGATCCCGGGTCTTCCCATTCATTTGTGGCGTCTCATTTTGCATTCTCATTGCATATCTTGCCTGAATCTATGCCTTATGTGTTAGAGGTCTCTACTCCTATGGGAGAGAGCCTTGAATCTTCTTTGATATATCGTGGATGTGATGTGACTATATGTGGGCATGTATTGCCGGTGGATTTGGTCGAGCTACCAATCCGTGATTTTGATGTGATCCTTGGTATGGATTGGTTGAGTCAGTGCCATGCTTTGGTAGACTGTCGTAGGAAGCGAGTCTCATTTGCTATGCCTGATGTGCCTACATTTATATTTGATGCCGATAAATCTATGTTCGGGTTACATGTTATTTCTGCCTTAAAAGCTAGAAAGATGCTATCTAAGGGGTGTACGGGTTACTTAGCTTATGTGGTAGATTCCAATAAGAAGTCTCCCGAGTTAGCTCATGTTCCGGTTGTGAATGAGTTTAGTGATGTGTTCTCTAGTGAGTACTCTATGCCTCCGGACCGTGAGATAGAGTTTTGTATTGACTTAGTACCCGGTACCGCTCCTATCTCTAAAGCACCCTATAGAATGGCTCCGGCCGAGTTAAAAGAGTTGAAGGTCCAATTGCAAGAATTGTTAGACCGAGGTTTTATTCGTCCTAGTGTGTCTCCGTGGGGAGCACCGGTCTTGTTTGTTAGGAAGAAGGATGGTACCTTACGATTGTGCATTGACTATCGTTTGTTGAACCAAGCCACCATTAAGAATAAGTATCCTCTTCCGCATATAGATGATTTGTTTGACCAACTCCAAGGTTCCGTTATCTACTCAAAGCTTGATTTGAGAAGCGGATACCATCAGTTGAAGATTAGGCCGGATGATATTGCTAAGACAGCTTTCCGTACTAGATATGGTCATTATGAGTTTGTGGTGATGCCGTTTGGGTTGACTAATGCTCCAGCAGTGTTTATGGATATGATGAACCGTGTCTTCAAGCCTTATCTCGATAGTTTTGTGGTGGTCTTTATTGATGATATTCTTGTGTATTCTAAGTCCCGGGAAGAGCATGAGAATCATTTGAGGATTGTCTTGTCCGTTCTTCGTGAGAAGCAGTTGTATGCTAAGTTCAGTAAGTGCGAGTTTTGGCTTGAGCAGATTTCTTTCTTGGGGCATGTTGTGTCGAGTTCGGGGATTTCCGTGGATCCTTCGAAGATTGAAGCCGTGATTAATTGGAAGCAACCTTCGACTGTGACCGAGGTCCGTAGTTTTCTTGGTCTGGCGGGATATTATCGGAGGTTCATTGAAGGGTTTTCTCGGATTGCTACTCCGTTGACTAGGTTGACTCGAAAAGATGTTCCGTTTGTATGGGATTCCAAGTGTGAAGCAAGTTTTGATGAATTGAAGAAGAGGTTGACGACGGCTCCGGTTCTTACCCTTCCGAATGGTTGTGAGAATTTTGTGATCTATAGTGATGCCTCGAAGGCGGGTTTGGGATGTGTGTTAATGCAAGATGGAAAGGTTATTGCGTATGCCTCTAGGAAGTTATCACCGGCGGAACAGAATTATCCTACTCATGATATGGAATTGGCGGCGATTGTATTTGCGTTGCATAAGTGGAAGCATTATCTTTACGGAGCGAAATTCGAGATTTTCACCGATCATAAGAGTTTGAAGTACCTATTTACCCAAAAGGAGTTGAACAACCGGCAAAGAAGATGGTTAGAGTTTTTGAAGGATTTTGATTGTGTCATATCCTATCATCCGGGGAAGGCCAATGTGGTGGCCGATGCGATTAGCCGAAAGGCGTATGTGACAGCCTTGAGTTCTCGGGAGTTGAAGAGGGAAGTGATAGTTGCGAATGTTCGAGCCGTTCCGATATTGTATGGTGATTTGAAGGAAGCTCAACAAGAAGACCCGGAATTGAAGAAAATTTGTGATCAAGTACAAGATGGGAAAGCCGGGGATTTTGCTTTGAATCGAGATGGGATTTTAACTTTCCAAGGGAGAATTTGCGTTCCGTCATCGCCGGAAATCAAGAAGCGTGTTTTAGAGGATGGCCATAAGTCCAAGTTTGCGATTCATCCGGGGAGTACCAAAATGTATCAAGATTTGAAGCGTGGATATTGGTGGAATGGAATGAAAAGGGAAATAGCGGATTATGTATCTAAGTGTTTGACGTGTCAACAGATTAAGGCAGAACATCAAAGACCGGCGGGACTACTTCAACCATTGGATATTCCGGAATGGAAATGGGAAGGAATTTCGATGGATTTTGTTTCGGGTTTGCCTCTCACCGTGAAGAAGATGGATGCTATTTGGGTTATTGTGGATAGATTGACAAAGTCGGCTCATTTTCTTCCGGTATCCACCAAGTTTTCATTAGAGAAGTTAGCTCAGTTATATATGAAGGAGATTGTGAGACTTCACGGGGTTCCGGTTAGTATTGTGTCTGACAGAGATCCGAGGTTTACATCTAGATTTTGGAGAGCATTGCATGAGGCTTTGGGTTCTAAGTTGTGTTTTAGTACCGCGTTTCATCCTCAAACCGATGGTCAGTCCGAGAGAACTATTCAGATACTTGAGGATATGTTACGAGCTTGTGTGATGGATTTCCAATTGTCTTGGGAGGATCATTTACCTTTAGTGGAGTTTGCTTACAACAATAGTTATCAGTCAAGTATCGAGATGGCTCCGTATGAGGCGTTGTATGGTAGGAAGTGTCGATCTCCGATGTGTTGGGACGAGGTTGGTGAAGCGAGACTTTGGGGCCCGGATTTGGTTCGAGATTCGACGGAGAAGATCAAAGTAATTCGGGATAGATTGAAGACAGCTCAGAGTCGACAGAAAAGCTACGCCGACAACAGAAGACGGGATTTATCTTTTCAAGTTGGTGACTTTGTGTTCTTGAAGGTCTCTCCGAGGACGGGGATTAAAAGGTTTGGTAATAAGGGTAAGTTAGCCCCGAGGTTTGTGGGACCGTTTGAGATTCTAGAGAAGATAGGGGAATTGGCTTACCGGTTAGCGTTGCCTCCGTCTTTTTCTTTGCTCCATGATGTTTTCCATGTCTCGATGTTAAGAAAGTATTGTCATGACCCCTCCCATGTTTTGAGCTCTCCTCCCGATGATGTCCAAGCGGACATGTCGTATGTTGAAGAGCCATTAAGAGTCCTAGAATTCCAAGTTAAGGAATTGAGAACCAAAAGTATTCCGATAGTAAAAGTCCTTTGGAAGAATCACACCGTAGAGGAAGCGACGTGGGAGCTAGAGTCGGAGATGAGAGCGAAATACCCGTGGTTGTTTGAAAATCCAAGTAAGTTTCCTTTTTAAAATTCGGGTCGAATTTTCTTTAAGGGGGAGTGAGTGTGACGACCCCAACCCTAGGCACTTATTTTAAATATTAAATTATATGCTTTTAATATTTATGTCATCTTTATATGTTCAATTATATCTTTATATTCTTAAGTTAGGATAAATTGGGTGAAAAGTAAATTTAAATCTCATAAGAATTTATTGGACATTTAATAAATGAACTTGGATAATAATAAAAATGGGAAAATGATAAATAGTGTAGGGAGGTTAAATGAGTAGGATAAATTAATGGGATAAGTTTTTAATTTAAATTAAATGTGTTGGATGAAAGCCTTTGTAATTTCTCATGGGGGGGCCAAAGTGTTAGCTTCCCCTCCTTGTGCCATGTGTCATCACACCCTCACCTCTCTTACTCCCTTCCCCTCCTTCTCCCCATTCACTACACTACTCATCTTCAACCTAGAGACAAGCTTAGAGAGAGACCTCCATTGAAGCCTTTGCCAAGCTTTGAAGTCATTCTTTCTTCATCCAAAAATCAAGTCCAAGAGCACCTTTGAAGTTGAATCTCCTAGAGGAACCCATCTAGACCAATCTTTCCTCATAAAATCCAAGTAAGTTGTTATGACTTCTCTTCTCATGAATGCTCATGAATATTTCTTGTGATTCTTGTTCTTATGTGGTGATTTCTTGCTTGGGAAATCTATTGGGAGTTGAATGTGTTGATTTAGAACCTTGATGGGTTTGTAGAAATATTGTGAGTTATGGAAGTTGAATGGATCTAGGTTTAAGACTTGATTTCATGGAGTTAAAGGAGTAGATTAAAGTTACCCAAGTTGGAAATGCCCTTTAGGTTCATAACTTAGAATGCATTTGGTTGTACATTTGGTTTCTTGGGATTTTTGTGTTGATTTCTGCTGTTTGTGCAAATACTGGGCCGAGGGACGAGTCGTCCCTTGGACGAAGGGAAGTCGTGACCTAAGGGGGGACGCCAGGTTCAGTGGGGGGTAAAGTGGGGACGAGTCGTGCCCTGGGGGACGAGTCGTCCCCTGACCAGATTTTCTCACCTCAACTTTATAGCTATTCAAACCTAATCAAACTCGAACCTAAATGAAATCTTTTTAACCTAGATTAAAGTAGAATACTTTGGCTTCACAATGACGTTCTAAGTGATCAAAATGGAATAGTGGAAGTACCTTAAATATTGCTTGGAAAACGTTAGATAAACTAGTTTAGCAACCAAACAATCATGATCCCAACTTGGTAGATTCCCCTTAGACCTTTCAAGAGGCTATGTATTATTGTATAATGACCTTGTAGGATGGATTTATGCTACTTCCTTGCCTTACATTGAGTTCGTATACATTGTTTCTATTGCATAGTGTATTGAATAAATGTTGCACTATGATATTGGTTGGACATGAGTATAGTTTACCATGTTGATATGTTGTTATCCCTTTTTGTGGATTTTATTCAAGTATCTATTATGTGCTTGATTATGTGTGAGTCAGCTGACGTTGGGGGTATAACAGAATACGATCAATTATGGAAGTGTGACCTAATGTGATCGGATTATGTTATATCTGTGACCGTCCCCTCCTGTGGCCACAGGTTGGGGTATAGCGTCTGTATTGAGCCAAAAGCCTTACAGAGTTGCTACTGTCTTTATTTGGTTCCCTGAAAAACGGGTCTTATAAGACGTGAGTATTGCCTAAGCAGCTCACTGTAAGATTGGATTATTATTATTATAACCAATGTTGTACGACTATCGTTCAGACGGGAAAAGGTAAACCAAGGTAACGGAACGTGTTTATAGCTTTTCCAATGTGTTACGTGCGACTTGTTATATGTTGCATTTATTTGGCATATTGCTGCATATCATAATAGCTTGCTGAGATTTATTCTCACCCCTCTCCCTTTACTGTTTTAGATCCCGAGACAGGAGGACCGCCCAAGTAAGGACGGAGAGGAGTTTGGAGTAATCTTTTGGGGTATTGTCAGGGTATGTTTAGGTGACGTATAAATTGTATTTTGGTAATTCCATTCTTGGAGTTTGTAATTATAAACCTTAAACTCTACGTCATAACCTTAAATCTTTTGTAACTAAACAGTTAACTATTTTCAAAGTTAGTTATCTCCTCCTCCGATGTGGAGTAGAGTGGAGTTCTTTTGAAATGTTATGTTATTCATGTTCATGTTTGAAAGTCAAATGAAAGTTTTAAAAGTTTAGTGTTTTGGGTTAGTTTGGGGACGCACCAACTCGGGACACGTGTAGGTTCCGGGTCGGGGTCCCCACATTTTCACCATGAAAACGACCTCCGTTTGAGCCAAATTTTTGGTGGGAATATCCTTTCAAATGTTCTATTAGCTTGGTTGAAAAAAGGAGGGTATTTGGCTACGAGTGCCCGAGAGCCTAAAAATGCGTGTACTACCCCCTTTGGGAAATCGGGAAATTTCGTAAATAGTGATTTTCACCATGAAAATGACCTCCGTTTAAGCAAAATGCGTGTACTACCCCCTTTGGGGAATCAGGAAATTTCGTAAATGGTGATTTTCAACATGAAAACGACCTCCGTTTGAGCCAAATTTTTGGTGGGCGGATCCTTTCAAATGTTATATTGGATTGGTTGAAAAAAGGAGGGTATTTGGCTACTAGTGCCCGGGAGCCCAAAAATGCGTGAGCTACCCACTTTGGGGAATCGGGAAATTTCGTAAATGGTGATTTTCACCATGAAAACGACCTCCGTTTGAGCCAAATTTTTGGTGGGAGGATCCTTTCAAATGTTCTATTGGATTGGTTGAAAAAATGAGGGAATTTGGCTACGAGTGCCCGAGAGCCCAAAAATGCGTGTACTACCCCCTTTAGCGAATCGGGAAATTTCGTAAATTGTGATTTTCACAATGAAAATAACCTCCGTTTGAGCCAAATTTTTGGTGGGCGGATTCTTTCAAATGTTATATTGGATTGGTTTAAAAAAGGAGGGTATTTGGCTACTAGTGCCCGGGAGCCCAAAAATGCGTGAGCGGTACCCTTTGGGGAATCGGGAAATTTCGTAAATTGTGATTTTCACCATGAAAACGACCTCTGTTTGAGCCAAATTTTTTGGTGGGCTGATCCTTTCAAATGTTATATTGGATTGGTTGAAAAAAAGAGGGTATTTGGCTACTAGTGCCCGGAGCCCAAAAATGCGTGAGTTACCCACTCTGGGGAATCGGGAAATTTCGAAAAAGGTGATTTTCACCATGAAAACGACCTCCGTTTGAGCCAAATTTTTGGTGGGCAAATCCTTTCAAATGTTATATTGGATTGTTTGAAAAAGGAGGGTATTTGGTTACTAGTGCCCGGGAGCTCAAAAATGCCTGAGCTACCCCCTTTGGCGAATCGTGAAATTTCGTAAATGGTGATTTTCACCATGAAAACGACCTCTGTTTGAGACAAATTTTTGGTGGGTGCATCCTTTAAAATTTTATATTGGATTGGTTGAAAAAGGAGGTTATTTGGCTACTAGTGTCCGGGAGCCCAAAATGCGAGAGCTTTCCCCTTTTGGGAATCGGGAAATTTCGTAAATGGTGATTTTCACAATGAAAACGACCTCCGTTTGAGCCAAATTTTTGGTGGGCGGATCCTTTCAAATGTTATATTGGATTGGTTTAAAAGGAGGGTATTTGGCTACTAGTGCCCGAGAGCTTAAAAATGCGTGAGCTACCCCCTTTGGGGAAACCGGGAAATTTCGTAAATGGTGATTTTCACCATGAAAACGACCTCCGTTTGAGCCAAATTTTTAGGGGGCGGATCCTTTCAAATGTTCTATTGAATTGGTTGAAAAAAGGAGGGTATTTGGCTATGAGTGCCCGAGATTCCAAAAATGCGTGTACTACCCCCTTTGGGGAATCGGGAAATTTCGTAAATGATGATTTTCACCATGAAAACGACCTCCGTTTGAGCAAAATGTGTGTACTACCCCCTTTGGGGAATGAGGAAATTTCGTAAATGGTGATTTTCAACATGAAAACAACCTCCGTTTGAGCCAAATTTTTGGTGGGCGGATCCTTTCAAATGTTATATTTGATTGGTTGAAAAAAGGAGGGTATTTGGCAAGTAGTGCCCGAGACCCCAAAAATGCGTGAGCTACCCCTTTGGGGAATCGGAAAATTTTGAAAAATGGTGATTTTCACCATCAAAACGACCTCCGTTTGAGCCAAATTTTTGGTGGGCGGATCCTTTCAAACGTTATATTGGATTGGTTGAAAAAAGGAGGGTATTTGGCTACTAGTGCCCGGGAGCCCAAAAATGCGTGAGCTAACCCCTTTGGGGAATCGGGAAATTTCGTAAACGGTAATTTTCACCATGAAAACGACCTCCGTTTGAGCCAAATTTTTGGTGGGAGGATCCTTTCAAATGTTCTATTGGATTGGTTGAAAAAATGAGGGTATTTGGCTACGAGTGCCCGAGAGCCTAAAATGCGTGTACTAACCCCTTTGGCGAATCGGGAAATTTCGTAAATGGTGATTTTCACCATGAAAACGACCTCTGTTTGAGCCAAATTTTTTGTGGGTGGATCCTTTCAAATGTTATACTGGATTGGTTGAAAAAAGGAGGGTATTTGGCTACTAGTGCCCGGGAGCCTAAAAATGCGTGAGCTACCCCCTTTGGAGAATCGGGAAATTTCGTAAATGGTGATTTTCACCATGAAAACGACCTCCGTTTGAGCCAAATTTTTGGTGGGAATATCCTTTCAAATGTTCTATTAGCTTGGTTGAAAAAAGGAGGGTATTTGGCTACGAGTGCCCGAGAGCCTAAAAATGCGTGTACTACCCCCTTTGGGAAATCGGGAAATTTCGTAAATAGTGATTTTCACCATGAAAATGACCTCCGTTTAAGCAAAATGCGTGTACTACCCCCTTTGGGGAATCAGGAAATTTCGTAAATGGTGATTTTCAACATGAAAACGACCTCCGTTTGAGCCAAATTTTTGGTGAGCGGATCCTTTCAAATGTTATATTGGATTGGTTGAAAAAAGGAGGGTATTTGGCTACTAGTGCCCGAGAGCCCAAAAATGCGTGAGCTACCCCCTTTGGGGAATCGGGAAATTTCGTTAATGGTGATTTTCACCATGAAAACGACCTCCGTTTGAGCCAAATTTTTGGTGGGAGGATCCTTTCAAATGTTCTATTGGATTGGTTGAAAAAATGAGGGAATTTGGCTACGAGTGCCCGAGAGCCCAAAAATGCGTGTACTACCCCCTTTAGCGAATCGGGAAATTTCGTAAATTGTGATTTTCACAATGAAAATAACCTCCGTTTGAGCCAAATTTTTGGTGGGCGGATTCTTTCAAATGTTATATTGGATTGGTTTAAAAAAGGAGGGTATTTGGCTACTAGTGCCCGGGAGCCCAAAAATGCGTGAGCGGTACCCTTTGGGGAATCGGGAAATTTCGTAAATTGTGATTTTCACCATGAAAACGACCTCTGTTTGAGCCAAATTTTTTGGTGGGCTGATCCTTTCAAATGTTATATTGGATTGGTTGAAAAAAAGAGGGTATTTGGCTACTAGTGCCCGGGAGCCCAAAAATGCGTGAGTTACCCCCTCTGGGGAATCGGGAAATTTCGAAAAAGGTGATTTTCACCATGAAAACGACCTCCGTTTGAGCCAAATTTTTGGTGGGCAAATCCTTTCAAATGTTATATTGGATTGTTTGAAAAAGGAGGGTATTTGGCTACTAGTGCCCGGGAGCTCAAAAATGCCTGAGCTACCCCCTTTGGCGAATCGTGAAATTTCGTAAATGGTGATTTTCACCATGAAAACGACCTCTGTTTGAGACAAATTTTTGGTGGGTGCATCCTTTAAAATTTTATATTGGATTGGTTGAAAAAAGGAGGTTATTTGGCTACTAGTGTCCGGGAGCCCAAAAATGCGAGAGCTTTCCCCTTTTGGGAATCGGGAAATTTCGTAAATGGTGATTTTCACAATGAAAACGACCTCCGTTTGAGCCAAATTTTTGGTGGGCGGATTCTTTCAAATGTTATATTGGATTGGTTTAAAAAAGGAGGGTATTTGGCTACTAGTGCCCGGGAGCCTAAAAATGCGTGAGCTACCCCCTTTGGGGAATCGGGAAATTTCGTAAATGGTGATTTTCACCATGAAAACGACCTCCGTTTGAGCCAAATTTTTGGTGGGCGGATCCTTTCAAATGTTCTATTGGCTTGGTTGAAAAAAGGAGGGTATTTGGCTATGAGTGCCCGAGATCCTAAAAATACGTGTACTACCCCCTTTGGAAAATCGGGAAATTTCGTAAATGGTGATTTCACCATGAAAATGACCTCCGTTTAAGCAAAATGCGTGTACTACCCCCTTTGGGGAATCAGGAAATTTCGTAAATGGTGATTTTCAACATGAAAACGACCTCCGTTTGAGCCAAATTTTTGGTGGCGGATCCTTTCAAATGTTATATTAATTTGGTTGAAAAAGGAGGGTATTTGGCTACTAGTGCCCGAGAGTCCAAAAATGCGTGAGCTACCCCCTTTGGGGAATCGGGAAATTTCGCAAATGATGATTTTCACCATGAAAACGACCTCCGTTTGAGCCAAATTTTTGGTGGGCGGATCCTTTCAAATGTTATATTGGATTGGTTGAAAAAAGGAGGGTATTTGGCAACTAGTGCCCGAGACCCCAAAAATGCGTGAGCTACCCCCTTTGGGGAATCGGAAAATTTCGTAAACGGTAATTTTCACAATGAAAACGACCTCCGTTTGAGCCAAATTTTTGGTGGGAGGATCCTTTCAAATGTTCTATTGGATTGGTTGAAAAAATGAGGGTATTTGGCTACGAGTGCCCGAGAGCCCAAAAATGCGTGTACTAACCCCTTTGGCGAATCGGGAAATTTCGTAAATGGTGATTTTCACCATGAAAACGACCTCTGTTTGAGCCAAATTTTTTGTGGGTGGATCCTTTCAAATGTTATACTGGATTGGTTGAAAAAAGGAGGGTATTTGGCTACTAGTGCCCGGGAGCCTAAAAATGCGTGAGCTACCCCCTTTGGAGAATCGGGAAATTTCGTAAATGGTGATTTTCACCATGAAAACGACCTCCGTTTGAGCCAAATTTTTGGTGGGAATATCCTTTCAAATGTTCTATTAGCTTGGTTGAAAAAAGGAGGGTATTTGGCTACGAGTGCCCGAGAGCCTAAAAATGCGTGTACTACCCCCTTTGGGAAATCGGGAAATTTCGTAAATAGTGATTTTCACCATGAAAATGACCTCCGTTTAAGCAAAATGCGTGTACTACCCCCTTTGGGGAATCAGGAAATTTCGTAAATGGTGATTTTCAACATGAAAACGACCTCCGTTTGAGCCAAATTTTTGGTGGGCGGATCCTTTCAAATGTTATATTGGATTGGTTGAAAAAAGGAGGGTATTTGGCTACTAGTGCCCGAGAGCCCAAAAATGCGTGAGCTACCCCCTTTGGGGAATCGGGAAATTTCGTTAATGGTGATTTTCACCATGAAAACGACCTCCGTTTGAGCCAAATTTTTGGTGGGAGGATCCTTTCAAATGTTCTATTGGATTGGTTGAAAAAATGAGGGAATTTGGCTACGAGTGCCCGAGAGCCCAAAAATGCGTGTACTACCCCCTTTAGCGAATCGGGAAATTTCGTAAATTGTGATTTTCACAATGAAAATGACCTCCGTTTGAGCCAAATTTTTGGTGGGCGGATTCTTTCAAATGTTATATTGGATTGGTTTAAAAAAGGAGGGTATTTGGCTACTAGTGCCCGGGAGCCCAAAAATGCGTGAGCGGTACCCTTTGGGGAATCGGGAAATTTCGTAAATTGTGATTTTCACCATGAAAACGACCTCTGTTTGAGCCAAATTTTTTGGTGGGCTGATCCTTTCAAATGTTATATTGGATTGGTTGAAAAAAAGAGGGTATTTGGCTACTAGTGCCCGGGAGCCCAAAAATGCGTGAGTTACCCCCTCTGGGGAATCGGGAAATTTCGAAAAAGGTGATTTTCACCATGAAAACGACCTCCGTTTGAGCCAAATTTTTGGTGGGCAAATCCTTTCAAATGTTATATTGGATTGTTTGAAAAAGGAGGGTATTTGGCTACTAGTGCCCGGGAGCTCAAAAATGCCTGAGCTACCCCCTTTGGCGAATCGTGAAATTTCGTAAATGGTGATTTTCACCATGAAAACGACCTCTGTTTGAGACAAATTTTTGGTGGGTGCATCCTTTAAAATTTTATATTGGATTGGTTGAAAAAAGGAGGTTATTTGGCTACTAGTGTCCGGGAGCCCAAAAATGCGAGAGCTTTCCCCTTTTGGGAATCGGGAAATTTCGTAAATGGTGATTTTCACAATGAAAACGACCTCCGTTTGAGCCAAATTTTTGGTGGGCGGATTCTTTCAAATGTTATATTGGATTGGTTTAAAAAAGGAGGGTATTTGGCTACTAGTGCCCGGGAGCCTAAAAATGCGTGAGCTACCCCCTTTGGGGAATCGGGAAATTTCGTAAATGGTGATTTTCACCATGAAAACGACCTCCGTTTGAGCCAAATTTTTGGTGGGCGGATCCTTTCAAATGTTCTATTGGCTTGGTTGAAAAAAGGAGGGTATTTGGCTATGAGTGCCCGAGATCCTAAAAATACGTGTACTACCCCCTTTGGAAAATCGGGAAATTTCGTAAATGGTGATTTCACCATGAAAATGACCTCCGTTTAAGCAAAATGCGTGTACTACCCCCTTTGGGGAATCAGGAAATTTCGTAAATGGTGATTTTCAACATGAAAACGACCTCCGTTTGAGCCAAATTTTTGGTGGCGGATCCTTTCAAATGTTATATTGGATTGGTTGAAAAAAGGAGGGTATTTGGCTACTAGTGCCCGAGAGTCCAAAAATGCGTGAGCTACCCCCTTTGGGGAATCGGGAAATTTCGCAAATGATGATTTTCACCATGAAAACGACCTCCGTTTGAGCCAAATTTTTGGTGGGCGGATCCTTTCAAATGTTATATTGGATTGGTTGAAAAAAGGAGGGTATTTGGCTACTAGTGCCCGGGAGCCCAAAAATGCGTGAGCTACCCCCTTTGGGGAATCGGGAAATTTCGTAAATGGTGATTTTCATCATGAAAACGACCTCCGTTTGAGCCAAATTTTTGGTGGGAGGATCCTTTCAAATGTTCTATTGGATTGGTTGAAAAAAGGAGGGTATTTGGCTATGAGTGCCCGAGATCCTAAAAATACGTGTACTACCCCCTTTGGAAAATCGGGAAATTTCGTAAATGGTGATTTCACCATGAAAATGACCTCCGTTTAAGCAAAATGCGTGTACTACCTACTTTGGGGAATCAGGAAATTTCGTAAATGGTGATTTTCAACATGAAAACGACCTCCGTTTGAGCCAAATTTTTGGTGGCGGATCCTTTCAAATGTTATATTGGATTGGTTGAAAAAAGGAGGGTATTTGGCTACTAGTGCCCGGGAGCCCAAAAATGCGTGAGCTACCCCCTTTGGGGAATCGGGAAATTTCGTAAATGGTAATTTTCACCATGAAAACGACCTCCGTTTGAGCCAAATTTATGGTGGGCGGATCCTTTCAAATGTTATATTGGATTGGTTGAAAAAAGGAGGGTATTTGGCTACGAGTGACCGGGAGCCTAAAAATGAGTGTACTACACCCTTTGGCGAATCGGGAAATTTCGTAAATGGTGATTTTCACCATGAAAACGACCTCCGTTTGAGCCAAATTTTTGGTGGGCGGATTCTTTCAAATGTTATATTGGATTGGTTGAAAAAAGGAGGGTATTTGGCTACTAGTGCCCGGGAGCCTAAAAATGCGTGAGCTACCCCCTTTGGGGAATCGGGAAATTTCGTAAATGGTGATTTTCACCATGAAAACGACCTCCGTTTGAGCCAAATTTTTGGTGGGCGGATCCTTTCAAATGTTCTATTGGCTTGGTTGAAAAAAGGAGGGTATTTGGCTATGAGTGCCCGAGATCCTAAAAATACGTGTACTACCCCCTTTGGAAAATCGGGAAATTTCGTAAATGGTGATTTCACCATGAAAATGACCTCCGTTTAAGCAAAATGCGTGTACTACCCCCTTTGGGGAATCAGGAAATTTCGTAAATGGTGATTTTCAACATGAAAACGACCTCCGTTTGAGCCAAATTTTTGGTGGCGGATCCTTTCAAATGTTATATTGGATTGGTTGAAAAAAGGAGGGTATTTGGCTACTAGTGCCCGAGAGTCCAAAAATGCGTGAGCTACCCCCTTTGGGGAATCGGGAAATTTCGCAAATGATGATTTTCACCATGAAAACGACCTCCGTTTGAGCCAAATTTTTGGTGGGCGGATCCTTTCAAATGTTATATTGGATTGGTTGAAAAAAGGAGGGTATTTGGCTACTAGTGCCCGGGAGCCCAAAAATGCGTGAGCTACCCCCTTTGGGGAATCGGGAAATTTCGTAAACGGTAATTTTCATCATGAAAACGACCTCCGTTTGAGCCAAATTTTTGGTGGGAGGATCCTTTCAAATGTTCTATTGGATTGGTTGAAAAAAGGAGGGTATTTGGCTATGAGTGCCCGAGATCCTAAAAATACGTGTACTACCCCCTTTGGAAAATCGGGAAATTTCGTAAATGGTGATTTCACCATGAAAATGACCTCCGTTTAAGCAAAATGCGTGTACTACCCCCTTTGGGGAATCAGGAAATTTCGTAAATGGTGATTTTCAACATGAAAACGACCTCCGTTTGAGCCAAATTTTTGGTGGCGGATCCTTTCAAATGTTATATTGGATTGGTTGAAAAAAGGAGGGTATTTGGCTACTAGTGCCCGGGAGCCCAAAAATGCGTGAGCTACCCCCTTTGGGGAATCGGGAAATTTCGTAAACGGTAATTTTCACCATGAAAACGACCTCCGTTTGAGCCAAATTTATGGTGGGCGGATCCTTTCAAATGTTATATTGGATTGGTTGAAAAAAGGAGGGTATTTGGCTACGAGTGACCGGGAGCCTAAAAATGAGTGTACTACACCCTTTGGCGAATCGGGAAATTTCGTAAATAGTGATTTTCACCATGAAAACGACCTGTGTTTGAGCCAAATTTTTGGTGGGTGGATCCTTTCAAATGTTATACTGGATTGGTTGAAAAAAGGAGGGTATTTGGCTACTAGTGCCCGGGAGCCTAAAAATGCGTGAGCTACCCCCTTTGGGGAATCGGGAAATTTCGTAAATGGTGATTTTCACCATGAAAACGACCTCCGTTTGAGCCAAATTTTTGGTGGGCGGATCCTTTCAAATGTTCTATTGGCTTGGTTGAAAAAAGGAGGGTATTTGGCTATGAGTGCCCGAGATCCTAAAAATACGTGTACTACCCCCTTTGGAAAATCGGGAAATTTCGTAAATGGTGATTTCACCATGAAAATGACCTCCGTTTAAGCAAAATGCGTGTACTACCCCCTTTGGGGAATCAGGAAATTTCGTAAATGGTGATTTTCAACATGAAAACGACCTCCGTTTGAGCCAAATTTTTGGTGGCGGATCCTTTCAAATGTTATATTGGATTGGTTGAAAAAAGGAGGGTATTTGGCTACTAGTGCCCGAGAGTCCAAAAATGCGTGAGCTACCCCCTTTGGGGAATCGGGAAATTTCGCAAATGATGATTTTCACCATGAAAACGACCTCCGTTTGAGCCAAATTTTTGGTGGGCGGATCCTTTCAAATGTTATATTGGATTGGTTGAAAAAAGGAGGGTATTTGGCTACTAGTGCCCGGGAGCCCAAAAATGCGTGAGCTACCCCCTTTGGGGAATCGGGAAATTTCGTAAACGGTAATTTTCACCATGAAAACGACCTCCGTTTGAGCCAAATTTTTGGTGGGAGGATCCTTTCAAATGTTCTATTGGATTGGTTGAAAAAATGAGGGTATTTGGCTACGAGTGCCCGAGAGCCCAAAAATGCGTGTACTAACCCCTTTGGCGAATCGGGAAATTTCGTAAATGGTGATTTTCACCATGAAAACGACCTCTGTTTGAGCCAAATTTTTTGTGGGTGGATCCTTTCAAATGTTATACTGGATTGGTTGAAAAAAGGAGGGTATTTGGCTACTAGTGCCCGGGAGCCTAAAAATGCGTGAGCTACCCCCTTTGGAGAATCGGGAAATTTCGTAAATGGTGATTTTCACCATGAAAACGACCTCCGTTTGAGCCAAATTTTTGGTGGGAATATCCTTTCAAATGTTCTATTAGCTTGGTTGAAAAAAGGAGGGTATTTGGCTACGAGTGCCCGAGAGCCTAAAAATGCGTGTACTACCCCCTTTGGGAAATCGGGAAATTTCGTAAATAGTGATTTTCACCATGAAAATGACCTCCGTTTAAGCAAAATGCGTGTACTACCCCCTTTGGGGAATCAGGAAATTTCGTAAATGGTGATTTTCAACATGAAAACGACCTCCGTTTGAGCCAAATTTTTGGTGGGCGGATCCTTTCAAATGTTATATTGGATTGGTTGAAAAAAGGAGGGTATTTGGCTACTAGTGCCCGAGAGCCCAAAAATGCGTGAGCTACCCCCTTTGGGGAATCGGGAAATTTCGTTAATGGTGATTTTCACCATGAAAACGACCTCCGTTTGAGCCAAATTTTTGGTGGGAGGATCCTTTCAAATGTTCTATTGGATTGGTTGAAAAAATGAGGGAATTTGGCTACGAGTGCCCGAGAGCCCAAAATGCGTGTACTACCCCCTTTAGCGAATCGGGAAATTTCGTAAATTGTGATTTTCACAATGAAAATGACCTCCGTTTGAGCCAAATTTTTGGTGGGCGGATTCTTTCAAATGTTATATTGGATTGGTTTAAAAAAGGAGGGTATTTGGCTACTAGTGCCCGGGAGCCCAAAAATGCGTGAGCGGTACCCTTTGGGGAATCGGGAAATTTCGTAAATTGTGATTTTCACCATGAAAACGACCTCTGTTTGAGCCAAATTTTTTGGTGGGCTGATCCTTTCAAATGTTATATTGTATTGGTTGAAAAAAAGAGGGTATTTGGCTACTAGTGCCCGGGAGCCCAAAAATGCGTGAGTTACCCCCTCTGGGGAATCGGGAAATTTCGAAAAAGGTGATTTTCACCATGAAAACGACCTCCGTTTGAGCCAAATTTTTGGTGGGCAAATCCTTTCAAATGTTATATTGGATTGTTTGAAAAAGGAGGGTATTTGGCTACTAGTGCCCGGGAGCTCAAAAATGCCTGAGCTACCCCCTTTGGCGAATCGTGAAATTTCGTAAATGGTGATTTTCACCATGAAAACGACCTCTGTTTGAGAAAAATTTTTGGTGGGTGCATCCTTTAAAATTTTATATTGGATTGGTTGAAAAAAGGAGGTTATTTGGCTACTAGTGTCCGGGAGCCCAAAAATGCGAGAGCTTTCCCCTTTTGGGAATCGGGAAATTTCGTAAATGGTGATTTTCACAATGAAAACGACCTCCGTTTGAGCCAAATTTTTGGTGGGCGGATTCTTTCAAATGTTATATTGGATTGGTTTAAAAAAGGAGGGTATTTGGCTACTAGTGCCCGGGAGCCCAAAAATGCGTGAGCTACCCCCTTTGGGGAATCGGGAAATTTCGTAAATGGTGATTTTCACCATAAAAACGACCTCTGTTTAAGCCAAATTTTTGGTGGGCGGATCCTTTCAAATGTTATACTGGATTGGTTGAAAAAAGGAGGGTATTTGGCTACTAGTGCCCGGGAGCCCAAAAATGCGTGAGTTACCCCCTTTGGGGAATCGGGAAATTTCGTAAAAGGTGATTTTCACCATGAAAATGACCTCCGTTTGAGCCAAATTTTTGGTGGGCGAATCCTTTCAAATGTTATATTGGATTGTTTGAAAAAAGGAGGGTATTTGGCTACTATTGCCCGGGAGCCCAAAAATGCGTGAGCTACCCCCTTTGGGGAATCGGGAAATTTCGTAAATGGTGATTTTCACCATGAAAACGACCTCCGTTTGAGCCAAATTTTTGGTGGGCGGATCCTTTCAAATGTTCTATTGGATTGGTTGAAAAAAGGAGGATATTTGTCTACTAGTGCCCGGGAGCCCAAAAATGCGTGAGCTATATACCCCCTTTGGGGTATCGGGAAATTTCGTAAATGGTGATTTTCCCCATGAAAACTTCCTCCGTTTGAGCCGAAATTTTGGTGTGCGGATCCTTTCAAATGTTATATTGTATTGGTTGAAAAAAGGAGGGTATTTGGCTACTAGTGCCCGGGAGCTCAAAAATGCGTGAGCTATACCCCCTTTGGGGAATCGGGAAATTTCATAAATGGTGATTTTTCACCATGAAAACGACCTCCGGCCAAATTTTTGATGGGCGGATCCTTTCAAATTTAATATTGGATTGGTTGAAAAAAGGAGGGTATTTGGCTAGGAGTGCCCGAGAGCCTAAAAATGCGTGAGCTACCCCCTTTGGGGAATCGGGAAATTTCGTAAATAGTGATTTTCACCATGAAAACGACCTCCGTTTGAGCCAAATTTTTGGTGGGCGGATCCTTTCAAATGTTATATTGGATTGGTTGAAAAAAAGGAGGGTATTTGGCTACTAGTACCCGGGAGCCCAAAAATGCGTGAGTTACCCCCTTTGGGGAATCGGGAAATTTCGTAAAAGGTGATTTTCACCATGAAAACGACCTCCGTTTGAGCCAAATTTTTGGTGGGCGAATCCTTTCAAATGTTATATTGGATTGTTTGAAAAAAGGAGGGTATTTGGCTACTAGTGCCCGGGAGCCCAAAAATGCGTGAGCTACCCCCTTTGGGGAATCGAGAAATTTCGTAAATGGTGATTTTCACCATGAAAACGACCTCTGTTTAAGCCAAATTTTTGGTGGGCGGATCCTTTCAAATGTTATATTGGATTGGTTGAAAAAAGGAGGGTATTTGGCTACTAGTGCCCGGGAGCCCAAAAATGCGTGAGTTACCCCCTTTGGGGAATCGGGAAATTTCGTAAAAGGTGATTTTCACCATGAAAATGACCTCCGTTTGAGCCAAATTTTTGGTGGGCGAATCCTTTCAAATGTTATATTGGATTGTTTGAAAAAAGGAGGGTATTTGGCTACTATTGCCCGGGAGCCCAAAAATGCGTGAGCTACCCCCTATGACGAATCGGGAAATTTCGTAAATGGTGATTTTCACCATAAAAACGACCTCCGTTTGAGCCAAATTTTTGGTGGGCGGATCCTTTAAAATGTTATATTGATTGGTTTAAAAAAGGAGGGTATTTGTCTACTTGTGCCCGGGAGCCCAAAAATGCGTGAGCTACCCCCTTGGGGGAATCGGGAAATTTCGTAAATGGTGATTTTCACCATGAAAACGACCTCTGTTTGAGACAAATTTTTGGTGGGCGGATCCTTTCAAATTTTCTATTGGATTGGTTGAAAAAAGAAGGGTATTTGGCTACGAGTGCCCGTGAGCCTAAAAATGCGTGCACTACCCCCTTTGGGGAATTTGGAAATTTCGTAAATGGTGATTTTCACCATGAAAACTTCCTCCGTTTGTGCCAAATTTTTGGTGGGCGGAACCTTTCAAATGTTATATTGGATTGGTTGAAAAAAGGAGGGTATTTGGCTACTAGTGCCCGGGAGCCCAAAAATGCGTGAGGAACCCCCTTTGGGGAATCGGGAAATTTCGTAAATGGTGATTTTCACCGTGAAAACGACCTCTGTTTGAGCCAAATTTTTGGTGGGCGGATCCTTTCAAATATTCTATTGGATTGGTTGAATAAATGAGGGTATTTGGCTACGATTGCCCGAGAGCCTAAAAATTCGAGTACTACCCCCTTTGGGAAATCGGGAAATTTCGTAAATGGTGATATTTACCATGAAAACGACCTCCGTTTGAGCCAAATTTTTGGTGGGAGGATCCTTTCAAATGTTATATTGGATTGGTTGAAAAAAGGAGGGTATATGGCTACTAGTGCCCGGGAGCCCAAAAATGCGTGAGCTACCCCCTTTGGGGAATCGGGAAATTTCGTAAATGGTGATTTTCACCATGAAAACGACCTCCATTTGATCCTAATTTTTGGTGGGCGGATCCTTTCAAATGTTCTATTGGATTGGTTGAAAAAATGAGGGTATTTGGCTACGAGTGCCCGAGAGCCTAAAAATGCGTGAACTACCCCCTTTGGGGAATCGGAAATTTCGTAAATGGTGATTTTCACCATGAAAACGACCTCCGTTTGAGCCAAATTTTTGGTGGGCGGATCCTTTCAAATGTTATATTGAATTGGTTGAAAAAAGGAGGGTATATGGCTACTAGTGCCCGGGAGCCCAAAAATGCGTGAGCTACCCCCTTTGGGGAATCGGGAAATTTCGTAAATGGTGATTTTCACCATGAAAACGACCTCCATTTGATCCTAATTTTTGGTGGGCGGATCCTTTCAAATGTTCTATTGGATTGGTTGAAAAAATGAGGGTATTTGGCTACGAGTGCCCGAGAGCCCAAAAATGCGTGAACTACCCCCCCTTTGGGGAATCGGGAAATTTCGTAAATGGTGATTTTCACCATGAAAACGACCTCCGTTTGAGCCAAATTTTTGGTGGGCGGATCCTTTCAAATGTTCTATTGGATTGGTTGAAAAAAGGAGGCTATTTGGCTACGAGTGCCCGGGAGCCTAAAAATGCATGAGCTACCCCCTTTGGCGAATCGGGAAATTTAGTAAATGGTGATTTTCAACATGAAAACGACCTCCGTTTGAGCCAAATTTTTTGTGGGAGGATCCTTTCAAATGCTATATTGGATTGGTCAAAAAGGTGGGTACTTGGCTACTAGTGCCCGGGAGCCCAAAAATGCGTGAGCTACCCCCTTTGGGAAATCGGGAAATTTCGTAAATGGTGATTTTCACCATGAAAACGACCTCCGTTTAAGCCAAATTTTTGGTGGGCGGATCCTTTCAAATGTTATATTGGATTGGTTGAAAAAAGGAAGGTACTTGGCTACTAGTGCTCGGGAGCCCAAAAATGCGTGAGTTACCCCCTTTGAGGAATCGGGAAATTTCGTAAATGGTGATTTTCACCATGAAAACGACCTCCGTTTGAGCCAAATTTTTGGTAGGCGAATTCTTTCAAATGTTATATTGGATTGTTTGAAAAAAGTAGGGTATTTAACTACTAGTGCCCGGGAGCCCAAAAATGCGTGAGCTACCCCCTTTGGCGAATCGGGAAATTTCGTAAATGGTGATTTTCACCATGAAAACGACCTCCGTTTGAGCCAAATTTTTGGTGGACGGATCCTTTCAAATTTTCTATTGGATTGGTTGAAAAAAATAGGGTATTTGGCTACTAGTGCCCGGGAGCCCAAAAATGCATGAGCTACCCCCTTTGAGGAATCGGAAAATTTTGTAAATGGTGATTTTAACCATGAAAACGACCTCCGTTTAAGCCAAATTTTTGGTGGGTGGATCCTTTCAAATGTTATATTGGATTGGTTGAAAAAAGGATGGTATTTGGCTACTAGTGCCCAGGAGCCCAAAAAAGCGTGAGTTACCTCCTTTGAGGAATCGGGAAATTTCGTAAATGGTGATTTTCACCATTAAAACGACCTCCGTTTGAGCCATATTTTTGGTGGGAGGATCCTTTCAAATGTTCTATTGGATTGGTTGAAAAAAGGAGGGTATTTGACAATGGGTGCCCGAGAGCCTAAAAATGCGTGAGCTACCCCCTTTGGGGAATCGGGAAATTTTGTAAATGGTGATTTTCACCATGAAAACGACCTCTGTTTGAGCCAAATTTTTGGTGGGCGGATCCTTTCAAATGTTCTATTGGATTGGTTGAAAAAAGGAGGGTATTTGGCTACTAGTGCCCGGGAGCCCAAAAATGCGTGAGGAACCCCTTTTAGGGAATCGGGAAATTTCGTAAATGGTGATTTTCACCATGAAAATGACCTCCGTTTGAGCCAAATTTTTGGTGGGCGGATCCTTTCAAATATTCTATTGGATTGGTTGAAAAAAAGAGGGTATTTGGCTACGAGTGCCCGGGAGCTTAAAAATGCGTGTACTACTCCTTTTGGCGAATCGGGAAATTTCGTAAATGGTGATTTTCACCATGAAAACGACCTCCGTTTGAGCCAAATTTTTGGTGGGCGGATCCTTTCAAATGTTATATTGGATTGGTTGAAAAAAGGAGGGTATTTGGCTACTAGTACCCGGGAGCCCAAAAATGCGTGAGCTACCCCCTTTGGGGAATCGGGAAATTTCGTAAATGGTGATTTTCACCATGAAAACGACCTCCGTTTGAGCCAAATTTTTGGTGGGCGAATCCTTTCAAATGTTATATTGGATTGTTTGAAAAAAGGAGGGTATTTGGCTACTAGTGCCCGGGAGCCCAAAAATGCGTGAGCTACCCCCTTTGGCGAATCGGGAAATTTCGTAAATGGTGATTTTCACAATGAAAACGACCTCCGTTTGAGCCAAATTTTTGGTGGGCGGATTCTTTCAAATGTTATATTGGATTGGTTTAAAAAAGGAGGGTATTTGGCTACTAGTGCCCGGGAGCCCAAAAATGCGTGAGCTACCCCCTTTGGGGAATCGAGAAATTTCGTAAATGGTGATTTTCACCATGAAAACGACCTCTGTTTAAGCCAAATTTTTGGTGGGCGGATCCTTTCAAATGTTATATTGGATTGGTTGAAAAAAGGAGGGTATTTGGCTACTAGTGCCCGGGAGCCCAAAAATGCGTGAGTTACCCCCTTTGGGGAATCGGGAAATTTCGTAAATGGTGATTTTCACCATGAAAATGACCTCCGTTTGAGCCAAATTTTTGGTGGGCGAATCCTTTCAAATGTTATATTGGATTGTTTGAAAAAAGGAGGGTATTTGGCTACTATTGCCCGGGAGCCCAAAAATGCGTGAGCTACCCCCTATGACGAATCGGGAAATTTCGTAAATGGTGATTTTCACCATAAAAACGACCTCCGTTTGAGCCAAATTTTTGGTGGGCGGATCCTTTAAAATGTTATATTGATTGGTTTAAAAAAGGAGGGTATTTGTCTACTTGTGCCCGGGAGCCCAAAAATGCGTGAGCTACCCCCTTGGGGGAATCGGGAAATTTCGTAAATGGTGATTTTCACCATGAAAACGACCTCTGTTTGAGACAATTTTTTGGTGGGCGGATCCTTTCAAATTTTCTATTGGATTGGTTGAAAAAAGAAGGGTATTTGGCTACGAGTGCCCGTGAGCCTAAAAATGCGTGCACTACCCCCTTTGGGGAATTTGGAAATTTCGTAAATGGTGATTTTCACCATGAAAACTTCCTCCGTTTGTGCCAAATTTTTGGTGGGCGGAACCTTTCAAATGTTATATTGGATTGGTTGAAAAAAGGAGGGTATTTGGCTACTAGTGCCCGGGAGCCCAAAAATGCGTGAGGAACCCCCTTTGGGGAATCGGGAAATTTCGTAAATGGTGATTTTCACCGTGAAAACGACCTCCGTTTGAGCCAAATTTTTGGTGGGCGGATCCTTTCAAATATTCTATTGGATTGGTTGAAAAAATGAGGGTATTTGGCTACGATTGCCCGAGAGCCTAAAAATTCGAGTACTACCCCCTTTGGGAAATCGGGAAATTTCGTAAATGGTGATATTTACCATGAAAACGACCTCCGTTTGAGCCAAATTTTTGGTGGGAGGATCCTTTCAAATGTTATATTGGATTGGTTGAAAAAAGGAGGGTATATGGCTACTAGTGCCCGGGAGCCCAAAAATGCGTGAGCTACCCCCTTTGGGGAATCGGGAAATTTCGTAAATGGTGATTTTCACCATGAAAACGACCTCCATTTGATCCTAATTTTTGGTGGGCGGATCCTTTCAAATGTTCTATTGGATTGGTTGAAAAAATGAGGGTATTTGGCTACGAGTGCCCGAGAGCCTAAAAATGCGTGAACTACCCCCTTTGGGGAATCGGGAAATTTCGTAAATGGTGATTTTCACCATGAAAACGACCTCCGTTTGAGCCAAATTTTTGGTGGGCGGATCCTTTCAAATGTTATATTGAATTGGTTGAAAAAAGGAGGGTATATGGCTACTAGTGCCCGGGAGCCCAAAAATGCGTGAGCTACCCCCTTTGGGGAATCGGGAAATTTCGTAAATGGTGATTTTCACCATGAAAACGACCTCCATTTGATCCAAATTTTTGGTGGGCGGATCCTTTCAAATGTTCTATTGGATTGGTTGAAAAAATGAGGGTATTTGGCTACGAGTGCCCGAGAGCCTAAAAATGCGTGAACTACCCCCTTTGGGGAATCGGGAAATTTCGTAAATGGTGATTTTCACCATGAAAACGACATCCGTTTGAGCCAAATTTTTGGTGGGCGGATCCTTTCAAATGTTCTATTGGATTGGTTGAAAAAAGGAGGCTATTTGGCTACGAGTGCCCGGGAGCCTAAAAATGCATGAGCTACCCCCTTTGGCGAATCGGGAAATTTAGTAAATGGTGATTTTCAACATGAAAACGACCTCCGTTTGAGCCAAATTTTTTGTGGGAGGATCCTTTCAAATGCTATATTGGATTGGTCAAAAAGGTGGGTACTTGGCTACTAGTGCCCGGGAGCCCAAAAATGCGTGAGCTACCCCCTTTGGGAAATCGGGAAATTTCGTAAATGGTAATTTTCACCATGAAAACGACCTCCGTTTAAGCCAAATTTTTGGTGGGCGGATCCTTTCAAATGTTATATTGGATTGGTTGAAAAAAGGAAGGTACTTGGCTACTAGTGCTCGGGAGCCCAAAAATGCGTGAGTTACCCCCTTTGAGGAATCGGGAAATTTCGTAAATGGTGATTTTCACCATGAAAACGACCTCCGTTTGAGCCAAATTTTTGGTAGGCGAATTCTTTCAAATGTTATATTGGATTGTTTGAAAAAAGTAGGGTATTTAACTACTAGTGCCCGGGAGCCCAAAAATGCGTGAGCTACCCCCTTTGGCGAATCGGGAAATTTCGTAAATGGTGATTTTCACCATGAAAACGACCTCCGTTTGAGCCAAATTTTTGGTGGACGGATCCTTTCAAATTTTCTATTGGATTGGTTGAAAAAAAGAGGGTATTTGGCTACTAGTGCCCGGGAGCCCAAAAATGCATGAGCTACCCCCTTTGAGGAATCGGAAAATTTTGTAAATGGTGATTTTAACCATGAAAACGACCTCCGTTTAAGCCAAATTTTTGGTGGGTGGATCCTTTCAAATGTTATTTTGGATTGGTTGAAAAAAGGATGGTATTTGGCTACTAGTGCCCAGGAGCCCAAAAAAGCGTGAGTTACCTCCTTTGAGGAATCGGGAAATTTCGTAAATGGTGATTTTCACCATTAAAACGACCTCCGTTTGAGCCAAATTTTTGGTGGGCGGATCCTTTCAAATGTTATATTGAATTGGTTGAAAAAAGGAGGGTATATGGCTACTAGTGCCCGGGAGCCCAAAAATGCGTGAGCTACCCCCTTTGGGGAATCGGGAAATTTCGTAAATGGTGATTTTCACCATGAAAACGACCTCCATTTGATCCTAATTTTTGGTGGGCGGATCCTTTCAAATGTTCTATTGGATTGGTTGAAAAAATGAGGGTATTTGGCTACGAGTGCCCGAGAGCCCAAAAATGCGTGAACTACCCCCTTTGGGGAATCGGGAAATTTCGTAAATGGTGATTTTCACCATGAAAACGACCTCCGTTTGAGCCAAATTTTTGGTGGGCGGATCCTTTCAAATGTTCTATTGGATTGGTTGAAAAAAGGAGGGTATTTGGCTACGAGTGCCCGGGAGCCTAAAAATGCATGAGCTACCCCCTTTGGCGAATCGGGAAATTTAGTAAATGGTGATTTTCAACATGAAAACGACCTCCGTTTGAGCCAAATGTTGTGTGGGAGGATCCTTTCAAATGCTATATTGGATTGGTCAAAAAGGTGGGTACTTGGCTACTAGTGCCCGGGAGCCCAAAAATGCGTGAGCTACCCCCTTTGGGAAATCGGGAAATTTCGTAAATGGTGATTTTCACCATGAAAACGACCTCCGTTTGAGCCAAATTTTTGGTGGGCGGATCCTTTCAAATGTTATATTGGATTGGTTGAAAAAAGGAAGGTATTTGACTACTAGTGCCCGGGAGCCCAAAAATGTGTGAGCTATCCCCTTTGGGGAATCGGGAAATTTCGTAAATGGTGATTTTCACCATGAAAACGACCTCCGTTTGAGCCAAGTTTTTGATGGGCATATCCTTTCAAATGTTATATTGGATTGGTTGAAAAAAGGAGGGTATTTGGCTACTAGTGCCCGGGAGCCCAAAAATGCGTGAGCTACCCCCTTTGGCGAATCGGGAAATTTCGTAAATGGTGATTTTCACCATGAAAACGACCTCCGTTTGAGCCAAATTTTTGGTGGACGGATCCTTTCAAATGTTCTATTGGATTGGTTGAAAAAAGAGGGTATTTGGCTACTAGTGCCCGGGAGCCCAAAAATGCGTGAGCTACCCCCTTTGGGGAATCGGAAAATTTCGTAAATGGTGATTTTCACCATGAAAACGACCTCCGTTTGAGCCAAATTTTTGGTGGGCGGATCCTTTCAAATGTTATATTGGATTGGTTGAAAAAAGGAGGGTATTTGGCTACTAGTGCCCGGGAGCCCAAAAATGCGTGAGCTACCTCCTTTGGGGAATCGGGAAATTTCGTAAATGGTGATTTTCACCATGAAAACGACCTCCGTTTGAGCCAAATTTTTGGTGGGCGGATCCTTTCAAATGTTCTATTGGATTGGTTGAAAAAAGGAGGGTATTTGGCTACGAGTGCCCGGGAGCCCAAAAATGCGTGAGCTACCCCCCTTTGGGGAATCGGGAAATTTCGTAAATGGTGATTTTCACCATGAAAACGACCTCCGTTTGAGCCAAATTTTTGGTGGGCGGATCCTTTCAAATGTTCTATTGGATTGGTTGAAAAAAGGAGGGTATTTGGCTACTAGTGCCCGGGAGCCCAAAAATGCGTGAGCTACCCCTTTTGGCGAATCGGGAAATTTCGTAAATGGTGATTTTCACCATGAAAACGACCTCCGTTTGAGCCAAATTTTTGGTGGGCGGATCCTTTCAAATGTTCTATTGGATTGGTTGAAAAAAGGAGGGTATTTGGCTACTAGTGCCCGGGAGCCCAAAAATGCGTGAGCTACCCCCTTTGGGAAATCGGGAAATTTCGTAAATGGTGATTTTCACCATGAAAACGACCTCCGTTTGAGCCAAATTTTTGGTGGGCGGATCCTTTCAAATGTTATATTGGATTGGTTGAAAAAGGAGGGTATTTGGCTACTAGTGCCCGGGAGCCCAAAAATGCGTGAGTTACCCCCTTTGGGGAATCGGGAAATTTCGTAAATGGTGATTTTCACCATGAAAACGACCTCCGTTTGAGCCAAATTTTTGGTGGGCGGATCCTTTCAAATGTTATATTGGATTGGTTGAAAAAAGGAGGGTATTTGGCTACTAGTGCCCGGGAGCCCAAAAATGCGTGAGCTACCCCCTTTGGGGAATCGGGAAATTTCGTAAATGGTGATTTTCACCATGAAAACGACCTCCGTTTGAGCCAAATTTTTGGTGGACGGATCCTTTCAAATGTTCTATTGGATTGGTTGAAAAAAGGAGGGTATTTGGCTACTAGTTCCCGGTAGCCCAAAAATGCGTGAGCTACCCCCTATGAGGAATCTGAAAATTTCGTAAATGGTAATTTTCACCATGAAAACGACCTCCGTTTGAGCCAAATTTTTGGTGGGTGGATCCTTTCAAATGTTATATTGGATTGGTTGTAAAAGAAGGGTATTTGGCTACTAGTGCCCTGAGCCCAAAAAGCGTGAGTTACCTCCTTTGGGGAATCGGAAATTTCGTAAATGGTGATTTTCACCATTAAAACGACCTCCGTTTGAGCCATATTTTTGGTGGGAGGATCCTTTCAAATGTTCTATTGGATTGGTTGAAAAAGGAGGGTATTTGACAATGGGTGCCCGAGAGCCCAAAAATGCGTGAGCTACCCCCTTTGGGGAATCGGAAATTTCGTAAATGGTGATTTTCACCATGAAAACGACCTCCGTTTGAGCCAAATTTTTGGTGGGCGGATCCTTTCAAATGTTCTATTGGATTGGTTGAAAAAAGGAGGGTATTTGGCTACTAGTGCCCGGGAGCCCAAAAATGCGTGAGCTACCCCCTTTGGGGAATCGGGAAATTTCGTAAATGGTGATTTTCACCATGAAACGACCTCCGTTTGAGACAAATTTTAGGCGGGCGGTTCCTTTCAAATGTTCTATTGGATTGGTTGAAAAATGAGGGTATTTGGCTACTAGTGCACGGGAGCCCAAAAATGCGTGAGTTACCCCCTTCGGGGAATCAGGAAATTTCGGAAATGGTGATTTTCACCATGAAAATGACCTCCGTTTGAGCCAAATTTTTGGTGGGCGAATCCTTTCAAATGTTATATTGGATTGTTTGAAAAAAGGAGGGTATTTGGCTACTAGTGCCCGGGAGCCCAAAAATGCGTGAGCTACCCCCTTTGGGGAATCGGGAAATTTCGTAAATGGTGATTTTCACCATGAAAACGACCTCCGTTTGAGCCAAATTTTTGGTGGGCGGATCCTTTCAAATGTTGTATTGGATTGGTTGAAAAATGAGGGTATTTGGCTACTAGTGCCCGGGAGCCCAAAAATGCGTGAGCTACCCCCTTTGGGGAATCGGAAAATTTCGTAAATGATGATTTTTACCATGAAAACGACCTCCGTTTGAGCCAAATTTTTGGTGGGTGGATCTTTTCAAATGTTCTATTGGATTGGTTGAAAAAAAGAGGGTATTTGGCTACGAGTGCCCGAGAGCCTAAAAATGCGTGTACTACCCCCTTTGGGGAATCGGGAAATTTCGTAAATGGTGATTTTCACCATGAAAATGACCTCCGTTTGAGCCAAATTTTTGGTGGGCGGATCCTTTCAAATGTTCTATTGGATTGGTTGAAAAAGGAGGGTATTTGGCTACTATTGCCCGGGAGCCCAAAAATGCGTGAGCTACCCCTATGACGAATCGGGAAATTTCGTAAATGGTCATTTTCACCATGAAAACGACCTCCGTTTGAGCCAAATTTTTGGTGGGCGGATCCTTTAAAATGTTATATTGGATTGGTTTAAAAAAGGAGGGTATTTGGCTACTAGTGCCCGGGAGCCCAAAAATGCGTGAGCTACCCCCTTTGGGGAATCCGAAATTTCGTAAATGGTGATTTTTACCATGAAAACGACCTCTGTTTGAGACAAATTTTTGGTGGGCGGATCCTTTCAAATGTTCTATTGGATTGGTTGAAAAAGAAGGGTATTTGGCTACGAGTGCCCGTGAGCCTAAAAATGCGTGCACTACCCCCTTTGGGGAATTTGGAAATTTCGTAAATGGTGATTTTCACCATGAAAATGACCTCCGTTTGAGACAATTGTTTCGTGGGTGGATCCTTTCAATTGTTAAATTGGATTGGTTGAAAAAAAGGAGGGTATTTGGATACTAGTGCCCGAGAGCCCAAAAATGCGTGAGCTACCCCCTTTGGGGAATCGGGAAATTTCGTAAATGGTGATTTTCACCATGAAAACGACCTCCGTTTGAGCCAAATTTTTGGTGGGCGGATCCTTTCAAATGTTCTATTGGATTGGTTGAAAAAATGAGGGTATTTGGCTACGATTGCCCGAGAGCCTAAAAATTCGAGTACTACCCCCTTTGGGAAATCGGGAAATTTCGTAAATGGTGATTTTCACCATGAAAACGACCTCCGTTTGAGCCAAATTTTTGGTGGGCGGATCCTTTCAAATGTTATATTGGATAGGATGAAAAAAGTAGGGTATTTGGCTACTAGTGCCCGGGAACCCAAAAATGCGTGAACTACCCCCTTTGGGGAATCTATAATTTCGTAAATGGTGATTTTCACCATGAAAACGACCTCCGTTTGAGCCAAATTTTTGGTGGGCGGATCCTTTCAAATGTTCTATTGGATTGGTTGAAAAAATGAGGGTATTTGGCTACGAGTGCCCGAGAGCCTAAAAATGCGTGTACTACCCCCTTTGGGGAATCGGGAAATTTCGTAAATGGTGATTTTCACCATGAAAACGACCTCCGTTTGAGCCAAATTTTTGGTGGGCGGATCCTTTCAAATGTTATATTGAATTGGTTGAAAAAAGGAGGGTATTTGGCTACTAGTGCCCGGGAGCCCAAAAATGCGTGAGCTACCCCCTTTGGGGAATCGAGAAATTTCGTAAATGGTGATTTTCACCATGAAAACGACCTCCGTTTGAGCCAAATTTTTGGTGGGCGGATCCTTTCAAATGTTCTATTGGATTGGTTGAAAAATGGAGGGTATTTGGCTACGAGTGCCCGAGAGCCTAAAAATGCGTGTACTACCCCCTTTGGGGAATCAGGAAATTTCGTAAATGGTGATTTTCACCATGAAAACGACATCCGTTTGAGCCAAATTTTTGGTGGGCGGATCCTTTCAAATGTTCTATTGGATTGGTTGAAAAAAGGAGGCTATTTGGCTACGAGTGCCCGGGAGCCTAAAAATGCATGAGCTACCCCCTTTGGCGAATCGGGAAATTTAGTAAATGGTGATTTTCAACATGAAAACGACCTCCGTTTGAGCCAAATTTTTTGTGGGAGGATCCTTTCAAATGCTATATTGGATTGGTCAAAAAGGTGGGTACTTGGCTACTAGTGCCCGGGAGCCCAAAAATGCGTGAGCTACCCCCTTTGGGAAATCGGGAAATTTCGTAAATGGTGATTTTCACCATGAAAACGACCTCCGTTTAAGCCAAATTTTTGGTGGGCGGATCCTTTCAAATGTTATATTGGATTGGTTGAAAAAGGAAGGTACTTGGCTACTAGTGCTCGGGAGCCCAAAAATGCGTGAGTTACCCCTTTGAGGAATCGGGAAATTTCGTACATGATGCTTTTCACCATGAAAACGACCTCCGTTTGAGCCAAATTTTTGGTAGGCGGATCCTTTCAAATGTTATATTGGATTGGTTGAAAAAAGTAGGGTATTTGGCTACTAGTTCCCGGGAGCCCAAAAATGCGTGAGCTACCCCCTTTGGGGAATCGGGAAATTTCGTAAATGGTGATTTTCACCATGAAAACGACCTCCGTTTGAGCCAAATTTTTGGTGGACGGATCCTTTCAAATGTTCTATTGGATTGGTTGAAAAAAAGAGGGTATTTGGCTACTAGTGCCCGGGAGCCCAAAAATGCATGAGCTACCCCCTTTGAGGAATCGGAAAATTTTGTAAATGGTGATTTTAACCATGAAAACGACCTCCGTTTAAGCCAAATTTTTGGTGGGTGGATCCTTTCAAATGTTATATTGGATTGGTTGAAAAAAGGATGGTATTTGGCTACTAGTGCCCAGGAGCCCAAAAAAGCGTGAGTTACCTCCTTTGAGGAATCGGGAAATTTCGTAAATGGTGATTTTCACCATTAAAACGACCTCCGTTTGAGCCATATTTTTGGTGGGAGGATCCTTTCAAATGTTCTATTGGATTGGTTGAAAAAAGGAGGGTATTTGACAATGGGTGCCCGAGAGCCTAAAAATGCGTGAGCTACCCCCTTTGGGGAATCGGGAAATTTTGTAAATGGTGATTTTCACCATGAAAACGACCTCCGTTTGAGCCAAATTTTTGGTGGGCGGATCCTTTCAAATGTTCTATTGGATTGGTTGAAAAAAGGAGGGTATTTGGCTACTAGTGCCCGGGAGCCCAAAAATGCGTGAGGAACCCCTTTTAGGGAATCGGGAAATTTCGTAAATGGTGATTTTCACCATGAAAATGACCTCCGTTTGAGCCAAATTTTTGGTGGGCGGATCCTTTCAAATATTCTATTGGATTGGTTGAAAAAAAGAGGGTATTTGGCTACGAGTGCCCGGGAGCTTAAAAATGCGTGTACTACTCCTTTTGGCGAATCGGGAAATTTCGTAAATGGTGATTTTCACCATGAAAACGACCTCCGTTTGAGCCAAATTTTTGGTGGGCGGATCCTTTCAAATGTTATATTGGATTGGTTGAAAAAAGGAGGGTATTTGGCTACTAGTACCCGGGAGCCCAAAAATGCGTGAGCCGTTTGGGAATCGGGAAATTTCGTAAATGGTGATTTTCAATATGAAAACGACCTCCGTTTGAGCCAAATTTTTGGTGGGCGGATCCTTTCAAATGTTATATTGGATTGGTTGAAAAAGGAGGGTATTTGGCTACTAGTGCCCGGGAGCCCAAAAATGCGTGAGCTACCCCCTTTGGGGAATCGGGAAATTTCGTAAATGGTGATTTTCACCATGAAAACGACCTCCGTTTGAGCCAAATTTTTGGTGGGAGGATCCTTTCAAATTTTATATTGGATTGGTTGAAAAAATGAGGGTATTTGGATACTGTTGCCCGGGAGCCCAAATATGCGTGTACTACCCCCCCTTAAGGGAATCGGGAAATTTCATAAATGGTCATTTTCACCATGAAAACGACCTCCGTTTGAGCCAAATTTTTGGTGGGCGGATCCTTTCAAATGTTCTATTGGATTGGTTGAAAAAGGAGGGTATTTGGCTACGAGTGCCCGAGAACCTAAAAATGCGTGTGCTACCCCTTTTGGGGAATCGGAAATTTCGTAAATGGTCATTTTCACCATGAAAACGACTTCCGTTTGAGCCAAATTTTTGGTAGGCGGATCCTTTCAAATGTTCTATTGGATTGGTTGAAAAAAGGAGGATATTTGGCTACTAGTGCCCGAGAGCCTAAAAATGCGTGTACTACCCCCTTTGGGGAATCGGGAAATTTCGTAAATGGTCATTTTCACCACGGAAACGACCTCCGTTTGAGCCAAATTTTTGTTGAGCGGATCCTTTCAAATGTTCTAGTGGATTGGTTTAAAAAGGAGGGTATTTGGCTAAGAGTGCCCGGGAGCCTAAAAATGCATGAGCTACCCCTTTGGCGAATTGAGAAATTTCGTAAATGGTGATTTTCACCATGAAAACGACCTCCGTTTTAGCCAAATTTTTGGTGGGCGGATCCTTTCAAATGTTATATTGGATTGGTTTAAAAAAGGAGGGTATTTGGCTACTAGTGCCCGGGAGCCCAAAAATGCGTGAGCTACCCCCTTTAGGGAATCGGGAAATTTCGTAAATGGTGATTTTCACCATGAAAACGACCTCCGTTTGAGCCAAAATTTTGGTGGGCGGATCCTTTCAAATGTTATATTGGATTGGTTGAAAAAAGGAGGGTATTTGGCTACTAGTGCCCGGGAGCCCAAAAATGCGTGAGCTACCCCATTTGGGGAATCGGGAAATTTCGTAAATGGTGATTTTCACCATGAAAACGACCTCCGTTTGAGCCAAATTTTTGGTGGACGAATCCTTTCAAATGTTCTATTGGATTGGTTGAAAAAAGTAGGGTATTTTGCTACTAGTGCTCGGGAGCCCAAAAATGCGTGTACTACCCCCTTTGGGGAATCGGGAAATTTCGTAATTGGTCATTTCACCATGAAAACGACCTCCGTTTGAGCCAAATTTTTGGTGGGCGGATCCTTTCAAATGTTATATTAGATTGGTTGAAAAAAGGAGGATATTTGGCTACTAGTGTCCGGGAGCCCAAAAATGCGTGAGATACCCTCTTTGGGGAATCGGAAAATTTCGTAAATGGTGATTTTCACCATGAAAACAACCTCTGTTTGAGCCAAATTTTTGGTGGACGGATCCTTTCAAATGTTCTATTGGATTGGTTTTAAAAAGGAGGGTATTTGGCTACTAGTGCCCGGGAGCCCAAAAATGCGTGAGCTACCCCCTTTGGGGAATCGGGAAATTTCGTAAATGGTGATTTTCACCATGAAAACGACCTCCGTTTGAGCCAAATTTTTGGTGGGCGGATCCTTTCAAATGTTATATTGGATTGGTTGAAAATAGGAGGGTATTTGGCTACGAGTGCCCGAGAGCCCAAAACTGCGTGTACTACCCCCTTTGGGGAAGTGGGAAATTTCGTAATTGGTGATTTTCACCATGAAAACGACCTCTGTTTGCGCCAAATTTTTGGTGAGCGGATACTTTCAAATGTTAAATTGGATTGGTTGAAAAAAGGAGGGTATTTGGCTATTAGTGCCCCGAAGCCCAAAAATGCGTGTACTACTCCCTTTGGGGAAGCGGGAAATTTCGTAAATGGTGATTTTCACCATGAAAACGACCTCCGTTTGAGCCAAATTTTTGGTGGGCGGATCCTTTAAAATGTTATATTGGATTGGTTGAAAAAAGGAGGGTATTTGGCTACGAGTTCCCGGAGCCCAAAAATGCGTGAGCTACCCCTTTCGGAATTGGGAAATTTCGTAAATGGTCATTTTCACCATGAAAACGACCTCCGTTTGAGCCAAATTTTTGGTGGGCGGATCCTTTCAAATGTTATATTGGATTGGTTTAAAAAAGGAGGGTATTTGGCTACGAGTGCCCGGGAGCCCAAAAATGCGTGAGCTCCCCTTTAGGGAATCGAGAAATTTCGTAAATGGTGATTTTCACCATGAAAACGACCTCCGTTTGAGTCAATTTTTTGGTGGGCGGATTCTTTCAAATATTATATTGGATTGGTTGAAAAAAGGAGGGTATTTAGGTACGAGTGCCCGGGAGCCCAAAAATGCGTGAGCTACCCCTTTTGGGGAATCGGAAAATTTTGTAAATGGTTATTATCACCATGAAAACGACCTCCGTTTGAGCCAAATTTTTGGTGGACGGATCCTTTCAAATGTTCAATTGGATTGGTTGAAAAAAGGAGGGTATTTGGCTACTAGTGCCCGGGAGCCTAAAAATGCATGTACTACCCCCTTTGGGGAATTGGAAAATTTCGTAAATGGTGATTTTCACCAGGAAAACGACCTCCGTTTGAGCCAAATTTTTGGTGGGCGGATCCTTTCAAATGTTCTATTGGAATGGTTGAAAAAAGGAGGGTATTTGGCTACGAGTGCCCGAGAGCCCAAAAATGCGTGAGCTACCCCCTTTGGGGAATCGGGAAATTTCGTAAATGGTGATTTTCACCATGAAAACGACCTCCGTTTGAGCCAAATTTTTGATGGGCGGATCCTTTCAAATGTTCTATTGGATTGGTTGAAAAAGGAGGGTATTTGGCTACGAGTGCCGGGGAGCACAAAAATGCATGAGCTCCCCTTTAGGGAATCGAGAAATTTCGTAAATGGTGATTTTCACCATGAAAACGACCTCCGTTTGAGCCAAATTTTTGGTGGGCGGATCCTTTCAAATGTTATATTTGATTGGTTTAAAAAATGAGGGTATTTGGCTACTAGTGCCTGAGCCCAAAAATGCGTGAGCTACCCCCTTGGGGAATCGGGAAATTTTGTAAATGGTGACTTTCACCATGAAAACGACCTCCTTTTTAGCCAAATATTGGGTGGACGGATCCTTTCAAATGTTATATTGGATTGGTTAAAATAAGGAGGGTATTTGGCCACTAGTGCCCGGGAGCCCAAAAATGCGTGAGCTATCCCCTTTCGAAAATCGGGAAATTTCGTAAATGGTGATTTTCACCATGAAAACGACCTCCGTTTGAGCCAAATTTTTGGTGGGCGGATCCTTTCAAATGTTATATTAGATTGGTTGAAAAAAGGAGGGTATTTGGCTACTAGTGCCCGGGAGCCCAAAAATGCGTGAGCTACCCCCTTTGGGGAATCGGAAAATTTCGTAAATGGTGATTTTCACCATGAAAACGACCTCCGTTTGAGCCAAATTTTTGGTGAGTGGATCCTTTCAAATGTTCTATTGGATTGGTTGATAAAAGGAGGGTATTTGGCTACGAATGCCCGCGAGCCAAAAATGCGTGAGCTACCCCCTTTGGGGAATCAGAAAATTTCGTAAATGGTGATTTTCACCATGAAAACGACCTCCGTTTGAGCCAAATTTTTGGTGGGAGGATCATTTCAAATGTTCTATTGGATTGGTTGAAAAAAGGAGGGTATTTGGCTACGAGTGCCCGGGAGCCTAAAAATGCGTGAGCTACCCCCTTTGGGGAATCGGGAAATTTCGTAAATGGTGATTTTCACCATGAAAACGACCTCCGTTTGAGCCAAATTTTTGGTGGACGGATCCTTTCAAATGTTCTATTGGATTGGTTGAAAAAAGGAGGGTATTTGACTCCGAGTTTCCGGGAGCCTAAAAATGCTCGGGAGCCCAAAAATGCGTGAGCTACCCCATTTGGGGGGGGGAATCGAGAAATTTCGTAAATGGTGATTTTCACCATGAAAACGACTTCCGTTTGAGCCAAATTTTTGGTGTACGGATCCTTTCAAATGTTCTATTGGATTGGTTGAAAAAGGAGGGTATTTAGCTACTAGTGCTCGGGAGCCCAAAAATGCGTGAGCTACCCTCTTTGGGGAATCGGGAAATTTCGTAAATGGTGATTTTCACCGTGAAAACGACCTCCGTTTGAGCCAAATTTTTGGTGGGCGGATCCTTTCAAATGCTATATTGGATTGGTTGAAAAAGGAGGGTATTTGGCTACTAGTGCCCGGGAGCCCAAAAATGCGTGTACTACCCCTTTGGGGAATCGAGAAATTTCGTAAATGGTGATTTTCGCCATGTAAACTACCTCCGTTTGAGCCAAATTTTTGGTGGACGGATCCTTTGAAATGTTATATTGGATTGGTTAATAAAGGAGGGTATTTGGCTACTAGTGCCCGGGAGCCCAAAAATGCGTGAGCTACTCCCTTTGGGGAATCGCGAAATTTCAGAATGGTGATTTTCACCATGAAAACGACCTTCGTTTGAGCCAATTTTTTGGTGAGAGGATCCTTTCAAATTTTATATTGGATTGGTTGAAAAAAGGAGGTTATTTGGCTACTAGTGCCCGGGAGCCCAAAATGCGTGAGTTACCCCTTTGAGGAATCGAAATTTCAGTAAATGGTTATTTTCACCATGAAAATGACCTCCGTTTGAGCCAAATTTTTGGTGGACGGATCCTTTCAAATGTTATATTGGATTGGTTAAAAAAAGGAGGGTATTTGGCTACTAGTGCCCGGGAGCCCAAAAATGCGTGAGCTACCCCCTTTCGGGAATCGGGAAATTTCGTAAATGGTGATTTTCACCATGAAAACGACCTCCGTTTGAGCCAAATTTTTGGTGGGCGGATACTTTCAAATGTTATATTGGATTGGTTGAAAAAAGGAGGGTATTTGGCTAAGAGTGTCCGAGAACTTAAAAATGCGTGTACAACCCCATTTGGCGAATCAGGAAATTTCGTAAATGGTGATTTTCACCATGAAAACGACCTCCGTTTGAGCCAAATTTTTGGTGGGCGGATCCTTTCAAATGTTATATTGGATTGGTTGAAAAAGGAGGGTATTTGTCTACTAGTGCCCGGGAGCGCAAAAATGCGTGAGTTACCCCTTTGGCGTATCGGGAAATTTCGTAAATGGTGATTTTCACCATGAAAACGACATCCGTTTGTGCCAAATTTTTGGTGGGAGGATCCTTTAAAGTGTTATATTGGATTGGTTGAAAAAGGAGGGTATTTGGCTACGAGTGCCCGGGAGACCAAAAATGCGTGAGCTAACCTCCTTTGGGGAATTGGGAAATTTCGTAAATGGTGATTTTCACCATGAAAATGACCTCCGTTTGAGCCAAATTTTTGGTGGGCGGATCCTTTCAAATGTTATATTGGATTGGTTGAAAAAAGGAGGGTATTTGGCTACGAGTGCTCGGGAGCCCAAAAATGCGTGAGCTACCCCCATTTGGGGAATCGCGAAATTTCGTAGATGGTCGTTTTCACCATGAAAACGACCTCCGTTTGAGCCAAATTTTTGGTGGGCGGATCCTTTCAAATGTTATATTGGATTGGTTGAAAAAAGGAGGGTATTTGGCTAATAGTGCCCGGGAGCCCAAAAATGAGTGAGCTACCCCCTTTGGCGAATCGGGAAATTTCGTAAATGGTGATTTTCACCATGAAAACGACCTCCGTTTGAGCCAAATTTTTGGTGGGCGGATCCCTTCAAATGTTATATTGGATTGGTTGAAAAAATAAGGGTATTTGGCTACTAGTGCCCGGGAGCCCAAAAATGCGTGAGCTACCCCCTTTGGGGAATCGGAAAATTTCGTAAATGGTGATTTTCACCATGAAAACGACCTTCGTTTGAGCCAAATTTTTGGTGAGTGGATCCTTTCAAATGTTTTATTGGATTGGTTGAAAAAAGGAGGGTATTTGGCTACGAGTTCCCGAGAGCCTAAAAATGCGTGTGCTACCCCTTTTGGGAATCAGGAAATTTCGTAAATGGAGATTTTCACCATGAAAACGACCTCCGTTTGAGCCAAATTTTTGGTGGGCGGATCCTTTCAAATGTTCTATTGGATTGGTTGAAAAAAGGAGGGTATTTGGCTACGAGTGCCCGAGAGCCTAAAAATGTGTGAGCTACCCCCTTTGGGGAATCGGGAAATTTCGTAAATGGTGATTTTCACCATGAAAACGACCTCCGTTTGAGCCAAATTTTTGGTGGACGGATCCTTTCAAATGTTCTATTGGATTGGTTGAAAAAAGGAGAGTGTTTGGCTACGAGTGCTCGGGAGCCTAAAAATGCGTGAGCTACCCCCTTTGGAGAATCGAGAAATTTCGTAAATGGTGATTTTCATCATGAAAACGACCTCCGTTTGAGCCAAATTTTTGGTGGGCGGATCCTTTCAAATGTTATATTGGATTGGTTTAAAAAAGGAGGGTATTTGGCTACTAGTGCCCGGGAGCCCAAAAATGCGTGAGCTACCCCCTTTGGGGAATCAGGAAATTTCGTAAATGGTGATTTTCACCATGAAAACGACCTCCGTTTGAGCCAAATTTTTGGTGGGTGGATCCTTTCAAATGTTCTATTGGATTGGTTGAAAAAAGGAGGGTATTTGGCTACTAGTGCCCGGGAGCCCCCAAAAATGCGTGAGCTACCCCCATTGGGGAATCAAGAAATTTCGTAAATGGTGATTTTCACCATGAAAACGACCTCCGTTTGAGCCAAATTTTTGGTGGACGGATCCTTTCAAATATTCTATTGGATTTGTTGAAAAAGTAGGGTATTTGGCTAATAGTGTCCGGAGCCCAAAAATGCGTGAGCTACCCCTTTGGGGAATCGGGAAATTTCGTAAATGGTGATTTTCACCATGAAAACGACCTCCGTTTGAACCAAATTTTTGGTGGGCGGATCCTTTCAAAAGTTCTATTGGATTGTTTGAAAAAAGGAGGGTATTTGGCTACGAGTGCCCGAGAACTTAAAAATGGGTGTACTACCCCCTTTGGCGAATCAGAAAATTTCGTAAATGGTGATTTTCACCATGAAAATGACCTCCGTTTGAGCCAAAATTTTGGTGAGCGGATCCTTTCAAATATTATATTGGATTGGTTGAAAAAAGGAGGGTATTTGGCTACGAAGTTCCCCGGGAGCCCAAAAATGCGTGAGCTACCCCTTTGGGAATTGGGAAATTTCGTAAATGGTGATTTTCACAATGAAAACGACCTCCGTTTGAGCCAAATTTTTGGTGGACGGATCCTTTCAAATGTTATATTGGATTGGTTGAAAAAAGGAGAGTATTTGGCTACTAGTGCCCGAGAACTTAAAAATGCGTGTACAACCCCATTTGGCGAATCAGGAAATTTCGTAAATGGTGATTTTCACCATGAAAACGACCTCCGTTTGAGCCAATTTTTTGTTGGACGGATCCTTTCAAATGTTCTATTCGATTGGTTGAAAAAGGAGGGTATTTGGCTACGAGTTCCCGGGAGCCCAAAAATGCGTGAGCCACCCCCTTTGGGGAATCGCGAAATTTCGTAAATGGTCATTTTCACCAAGAAAACGACCTCCGTTTGAGCCAAATTTTTGGTGGAAGGATCCTTTAAAATGTTATATTGGATTGGTTTAAAAAAGGAGGGTATTTGGCTACTAGTGCCCGGGAGCCCAAAAATTCGTGAGCCACCCCCTTGAGGGAAATTGGGAAATTTCGTAAATGGTGATTTTCAACCATGAAAACGACCTCCGTTTGAGCCAAATTTTTGGTGGGCGGATCCTTTCAAATGTTATATTGGATTGGTTGAAAAAGGAGGGTATTTGGCTACAAGTCCCTGGAGCCCAAAAATGCGTGAGCTACCCCTTGAGAATCGGGAAATTTCGTAAGTGGTGATTTTCACCATGAAAACGACCTCCGTTTGAGCCAAATTTTTGGTGGGAGGATCCTTTCAAATGTTATATTGGATTGGTTGAAAAAGGAGGGTATTTGGCCACGAGTGCCCGGGAGCCCAAAATGCGTGAGCTACCCCTTTCTGATAATTGGGAAATTTCAGAATGGTGATTTTCA
>JAFEMH010007914.1:0-71181 GCA_022495995.1 Adenophora triphylla var. japonica
CATGATGAACAAAGGCAAGGAAATTCTAGTGAGCCAACTTTGGGTGATTGAATGATGACAAAAATTGGAAAACATACGTGGTGTGCTACCCGAAAATTTCTCTATGGTCGGCTTGTTGTTTTGCGGCCTTAGCCTGGAAATGGAACTCCCTCATTTTGTTGTCCATTAGAGCCGTATAGGGGGGCAACGATTGTAGGGATAAGGATTATGTGGGGATAGTCAATCATGTGCTCGCTGAGTTTGGCGATGCTCACAATATTGATGATGAAAATTTCTTTAAGATTCTGGCAAGGCTTTGGAAATGTATTTGGAATGTATTTTGAATGAATATAGTCCAAAAACAAATTGAATGAAAACGTTGGCGATGATGGTGCAAGTGGTAGTGGTAGTGTTTAATGGTAGTAAATTATGTTTTTAATATTGTTGTGTTTGATGTATTGTAATATATGTGATGTATTGTTATCTGAATGTGCTTTAAATAAGTAATACTTGGCGCTCCAAATAACACTTTCATTTGGCGCTTTAAACAACAAAAGTAAAGCTGACGATCCAAGCAGCGCTCATTTGGAAAATTGACTATAAAAAACAACGGCACATTCAAAAATTAAAGCTGACACTTCAAACCACACTAACTGGCACTTCAATAACAAGACAGTGGCCAAAGCTACAAATAAAAAACACAACCAGGCCTGGCACATTCAATAACGAATACTGGCACTACAAAACCTGTGTACTGGCAATATATTTAATAAACATAACCAGGCCATCACTGGTACTTCAAATATTAAACACTGGCACATTCAATAACAAACACTGGCATATTAAATATTAAATACTGGCACATTCAAACACTGGCATATTCAATATCAAAACTTGGCACTACTTAAAAAAATATTAAACACTGGCACATTCAATAACAAGTACTGGAAAGATACACACAAAGAGGAAATGAAATTGATGTTCCTAAATAACACAAACTGGCACTTCAAACAACATTCACTGGAATACTAATGGTAGTCTGTCATATACTTGTGCAGAGCCAAGTGGGAATACATATCTCTATCTCTCTCCATAAGGTTTAGATGCCCCACGATCCTTGGCATGCACCAGAATAGAATCCCATGTCCATGATGACTTCTTCTTGTTTTGAGGTAGCGAGAATGGGCGTGGAGTTCACGACCTGTTCCTCAAACTATAATATCCCTCCTTAATATCTTCTAAGATATCTCGAAATTTTTAAACGACTCTTTCTTCTTCATAATCTTCAACCTTTTGCTCGATTTGGACTTGGATCGACCTACTCGTACTCATATCGAGTAATTGATTGCTTTTTAGATGAAATTTAGAAATAAAAGAAGTGAAGATCTAACTTATTTATACTAATAAAATGGAGTTAACTATTGAATCCGTGTGGTATCAGTTGAAATTTGGCACTATTGCTTATGGACAAAATGGAACAGTACTAGTTGGGATAAATATTGAATCCGTGTCTGTTTTTTTATTACTCAACTTGGAACACCTGTCCTGTGAGCATGCATTTGAATTTGGCACTCTTTTGCTTATGGACATGTGTCCATGGAACAACTTATGGTCAATGAATTCAATGCACTTACCATTACAGACAAACTTATCACTATTTCACCATTAAAGACAAACTTATCAATTGTACACATTTTTCCAGGTATTTGAAGGAAGAACTGGCACTTCAATAACAATACATTGGCTGAAGCTACAAATAAGTAACACTGGCACTCTAAATAACACAAACTGGCACTCCAAATAAGTACTACTGGCACTCTAAATAACACAAACTGGCACTTCAATCAACAAAGTATCACTGACACTCTAAACAACACTCACTGGACAATATTATAAAAAAACACTGGCACATTAAAAAATTAAAACTGGCACTTCAAACCACACTAACTGGCACTTCAATAACAAGACAATGGCTGAAGCTACAAATAAGTAACACTGGCACTCCAAATAAGTAATACTGGCACTCTAAATAAAATAAACTGGCACTTTAATCAATAAAGTATCACTGACACTCTAAACAACACTCACTGGACAATATTATAAAAAACACTGGCACATTAAAAAATTAAAACTGGCACTTTAAACCACACTAACTGGCACTTCAATAACAAGACAGTGGCTGAAGCTACATATAAGTAACACTAGCACTCCAAATAAGTAATACTAGCACTCTAAATAACATAAACTGACACTTTAATCAACAAAGTATCACTGACACTCTAAACAACACTCATTGGACAATATTATAAAAAACACTGGCACATTAAAAAATTAAAACTGGCACTTCAAATCACACTAACTGGCACTTCAATAACAAGACAGTGGCTGAAGCTACAAATAAGTAAGACTGACACTCCAAATAATACAAACTGGCACTCCAAATAAGTAATACTGGCACTCTAAATAACACAAACGGGCACTTCAATAAACAAAGTATCACTGACACTCTAAACAACACTCACTGGACAATATTATAAATACACTGGCACATTAAAAAATTAAAACTGGCACTTCAAACCACACTAACTGTCACTTCAATAACAAGACAGTGGCTGAAGCTACAAATAACTAACACTGGCACTCCAAATAAGTAATACTGGCACTCCAAATAAGTAATACTGGCACTCTAAATAACATAAACTGGCACTTCAATCAATAAAGTATCACTGGCAAATTAAAAAAATTAAAACTGGCACTTCAAACTACACTAACTGGCAAATATAATAATAAAAACTGGCAAAATCACTGGTACATATTATAAAAACATTGGTATTGGAAAGACAATCAAAACCAATGTACTAGCATTATATATAAAAAAAACTGGCATTATGAAATTGGCTTACCTGTATCGTGATTATCATCAACTTCGTGCAGAATTCGATCAATTATAGTAACATTATCTCCAGTTTCATCTTCGTGCTGAATTCGATCAATTACAGTAGCATTATTTTCAGTTTCATCTTCAAAATCACGTAAGCCCATCTTAACCTAATCAAATATCGTCAGTATTGAATAAAACAATTAGGAACGATTGTAAATATATGAATTCATAGTCTATAATTGACAGTGAATCATATATTACCTAAATTGTCTGAAACGAAATGATTTTCGATTGAATTTTGATTTAGCTCGATGAATTTCTCTGTTGCGGCGTCGTAACTCTATGTTTTACTGTGTGTGACTGTGTGTTCGTTTGGATTTGAGTTGACAAAAGACGGTTCAATTTTGTTACTGAACCGGTCTCCGGTTCAATACGCGTATCATAAGTTTAAACCGGGTCCAAAAACTAATTTTTTCATAATGTTATGAAAAAAACTAGTTTTTCATAAGAGCAACTCGTATGTATATTATTGATGATATAATCACGCCGAAAAAAAAATAAATAATAAATAAATAAATAAAAGACTTTATGTAGTCATAACCACCGATTTAATATTTGAGAAATGGAATAATATTAATTATTTACTTTCTCAAAATTAAAAGAAATGCATAATATAATTCTTTTTGTTGGCCCTATAATTCCACATTGTGGGTTTCGCGTGGCAGGGGATCTTAATGCTGGAAAAAAAAAAAAAACAAACAAACGAGAAAACGTATAGGATATCCACCAATTCAAGAAATTCATCTTGAATATACAAGACATATAAGTACTCACAACACAAGAATCCACCAAAGAAATATAGAGTATATTGTTCACAACTCAATGGTATCCAACAAAAAGATAGAAACAAACAACACAAGAAGGAATAAGCACAACTTTATATATTGATGATACGCTCAAAATCGAACTTCATTATAAAGACTAGTTTAGGATATTTATATATTACTTGTAACATCCCTCCAAGCTTATTAATCATCAAAATACTTAAGACATTGAAATACTAATAACTACTTAAAGATAAGGTAACATAGAAAGGTGAAAAGACTTGATAAACATCAATACTTAGCCATTTTCGCATGAATTTGACTTTCAGGCTACTATCCATCAAAATAGTCATAACTCTCTCAAGAAAATTCCAAACGCCGATGCGAAAAATGCGTTCAAAAGTAAATTTATAGGGATTTTCAATGTCATATAGCTTGTAACATTTGGCCAAACGGATTGAGCGATACATTCAGATAAAGCTGAGTGATTTTATTAAGATTGTCAAATACCAACCATTTGACTTCCGCACCGGATCCACTCTTTCCATATCTATTTATTTTATGAGCTAAAGGGTTATCCACGCTTCCGCGTTCGGAAACTTTACAAGGGCTGCTGCAAGGTGCTCGGGTTTGTTTGGAATGCCCCAAGGATATCTCATTTACTCTTTGTTGATGATTGTCTATTATTCTATAAGTCTACAGTGGCGGAGTGTACTACTCTCAAATATATTCTGGATATTTACGCTTCATTGTTCGGTCAGGAAATAAACTACCACAACTCTGGTATTTATTTTAGTTCTAATGTGGGTGTGAAAACTAAGGCCGTGGTCTCTAAAATATTAGGTGTTCGACAGACACTTAACATCGGATGCAATCCTGGACTTTCCTCAATAATTGGGCAGTCGAAGAAGGCCATATTAGAGTATCTCCGTGATAGGCTTTGGCAAAAATTACAAGGATGGTGAACTAAGCAACTTTCGAAGGCGGGGAAGGCTACTCTAGTTACTTCAGTTGATCAGGCTTTACCAGCATAAACTATGGCCACCTTTCTGCTTCCGGACTTTCTTATTAAAGACCTAGCACATAATGAATAGTTATTGGTGGGAAAATAAAGTGGATGGTCGTGATGGTATTGAATGGTTGCGCTGAGAAAAGTTGTGCGTCCCAAAGGACAGTGGTGGGTTAGGTTTCCAGAATTTTCAACTTTTTAATCTAGCAATGTTGGGGAAGATTGGGTGGTGTTGTGTCGTTGAGCCAAATACTCTAGTAGTTCAAGTGCTTAAAGTGAAATATTTTCTGTTGGGGAAGTTTGTAAATGCCTCAGTTGGGCAATGTTCAAGCTTTTCTTGGAGAAGTGTTCTTTCTTCTCAAGACATTCTCATATTGGAGTTGCGGTATGTTGGTGATTTTAGTGTCATCAACTATTTTATTGTAATGGTGATTTACTAGAGATCAATGTGATTCATGGTAGACTCGGATACGAGTAAGGGAAAGTGTGGAGTACACACTCGTTTGAGCTAAAATGAAATCAACCTCGATAAAGAAGTAAAAGTTAAAGGGTAGCACATTTTGCTGATGTGCTCGGCCGAGCAGAGTCCTTGACTCGGCCGAGCAGAGCATGGCAGATTGTCCAAGTTTCTGGACAACCTTGCTCGGCCGAGCAGAATGATTGGCACGGCCGTGCAAGTTTATATGACACGGCCGTGCAGTTGGGCAAATTGTCTTGGGACATCTTTGCTCGGCCGAGCGAGTCCCTTGACTCGGCCGAGCAGTTCCTGAACAGGTGCCTTTTCAAAGTGAAAAGACACATTGCTTGGCTAAAGTCATGTCTTTTGATTGTACCCTTTTACTGATACCTCTCCATCTGTTTAAATACAGATGTTTGATCTCATTTGTAACACACATAACATACAAGAGTGATACAACAATAACGAAAGCACAAACAATTCTCAAGTTTAGATTTGTTCTCTTTGCCTAGAAACAAATTGAGTGATTGTCTTATCCCAATAAGGATTTCGTGTAACCCAGGCTTTAAGGGTCGAAATACTTTATTCGGAAAGTGGATTATACACGATTCAATCACATATCCGGCCTTAGTATCAAGATCAAGACCCTTTATTTCCCCTACAAACGAATAAATTATTGGTGATACTCATGGCTGGTGGAAGTACTTTCACAGGATATGCCGACAAAGTTTGGAAAGCTAGACAAATTTGAAGGGCAAGATTTCAGGCGTTGGCAAAAGAAGATGCACTTTCTTTTAACAACGTTAAAAGTGGTGTATGTTCTATCTACCCCTATTCCAGAATTGCTTGAAGATGACAACTTGGAAGCAATAAGACGTAGATCGAAGTGGGAGAACGACGACTACATCTGCAGAGGACACATATTAAACGGTATATCTGATTCTCTCTTTGACATCTATCAAAATGAGGAATCTGCTAAAGAGTTATGGGATTCTCTTGAATTCAAGTACATGGCAGAGGATGCTTCTAGTAAGAAGATCCTTGTGAGTAATTTTAATAATTACAAGATGGTCGATTCAAGACCTGTCATGGAACAATTCAATGAACTCCTTAGAATCCTTGGACAATATACACAACATGGGTTGAAGATGGATGAGTCAATATCAGTTTCAAGTGTGATTGATAAGTTGCCTCCCTCCTGGAAGGATTTCAAACACACTTTGAAACATGGTAAAGACGATTTGTCTTTGGTTCAACTTGGTAGTCACTTGCGCATAGAGGAATCTCTTAGGGCGCAAGAGGATGACAAAGGCAAAGGAAAAGAAGTTGCTGGACCCTCAATCAATATGATTGATGAGGGTGGAAACAATAAAAACAAAGGAAAGAAACGTAGTTTCAAAGACAATGGTTCTGGTCCCAACAAGAAGCCTAAATTGGCATGTTGGAAGTGTGGCAAAACTGGTCACTTTAAGAAGGATTGTCGTGTTGGAAACAACAAGAACGGCGCAAGCACAAGTGGTTCGGGAAAGGGGTCTAAGGACCATTCTCAAAACCAAGGTCAGAATTTAATACATAGTTGGAACAGATTTATTAAAAATTTTGTTTCACTAATTTTTGAGGCATTTTATGTGCAGGATGATGCTATTGCGTGGTGGATTGATTCCGGTGCCACAACTCATGTTTGTAAGGATCGTTGTTGGTTTAAGACATATGAACCAATGGAAGACGGATCTGTCCTTTACATGGGTGATGACCATTCCGCTCCTATTCAAGGAAGAGGAAGCGTGGTGTTGGAATTCAGTTCGGGAAAAACTATTTCTTTGTTTAATGTTTTATATGTACCTAAACTTCGTAAGAATTTAATTTCTGGTCCTGTCTTGAACAAGTGTGGCTATAAACAAGTTTATGAATCCGATAAGTATATCTTATCAAAGTCGGGTGTATTTGTAGGATTTGGTTATTATAATAATGGAATGTTCATGTTGAATTTAAATAAAATTCCTAGTTCTGTTTATATGACTTCTGTTGTTATCAATTCTTCATAATGGCATGCTCGGTGGAAAATGTAATATTTCAAAAGGCTTTCAATTCTTAATGTAAGATTATCCCATTTTGAACATAGCCACCATCATTAGATGCGTTGTGAGTTTGTTCAAATGCATAGCTACGCATTTAATAATGTGTTGTGAGTATGCGGATCTACTTGCTTTGGTTGAATATTGATTCACCATTAAGTTAAGAATTGATAAGTATTTCGACTGAATCTCAAATGAATAATCATTTGATTGAGGTACCAAGTGAGACACCCGAACCTCGTAAAAGTAAAAGAGCAAGGAAAGCTAAATCATATGGTTCTGATTTTCAACTATATTTAGTTATGGGATCAAGAGATCAAATTGAATCTCAATACTCTTACTGTTATAGTATAGAGGAGGATCCAAGAACCTATGATGAAGCAATAAAATCTCGAGATGCTGGTTTTTGGAAAGAAGCAATCGATGATGAGATTGGTTCTATTATGGAAAATAATACATGGGTCTTGTCTGATTTACCACCAGGCTGTAAACCTTTAGGGTGCAAATGGATCTTCAAAAAGAAGATGAAAGTCGATGGAACAATTGACAAGTTTAAAGCTCGATTGGTAATCCAAGGCTTTAGACAAAAGGAAGGGATCGATTACTTCGATACCTATGCACCGGTTGCTCGTATCACTACTATTAGATTTCTGATAGCTTTGGCAGCTATTCAGAATCTATTGATCCATCAAATGGATGTCAAAACATCATTCTTAAATGGTGATTTGGAAGAAGAAGTGTATATGAAATAACCGGAAGGATTTGTTATGCCAGGTAATGAGCATAAGGTATGTAAGTTAATTAAGTCATTGTATGGGCTGAAGCAAGCACCTAAGCAGTGGCATCAAAAATTTGATGAGGTTGTTTTGTCGAATGGTTTTGTATTAAATCAATCCGACAAATGTGTATATAGCAGATTTGATGAATCCGGTAAAGGTGTAATCATCTGCCTATATGTTGATGACATGTTGATTTTTGGCACAGACCAAAATGTAGTTGATGAAACTAAGAAGTTTTTGTCATCAAAGTTTTCTATGAAGGACATGGGAGAAGCCGACGCAATTCTTGGTATAAAGATTAAACGGATGAACAAGGGAATTGCAATTACACAATCTCATTATATTGAGAAAATTCTCAAGAGGTTTAATTGTGATAATTGTTCTAAAGTTAGTACTCCCATGGATCCTACTGAGAAACTTGTGTCAAACACTGGTAAACCTGTATCACAGCTCGAATACTCAAAAGCCATAGGCAGTTTGATGTATGCTATGACGGGCACTCGACCTGATATTGCTTATGCAGTTGGACGATTGAGCAGGTTCACTAGTAATCCTAGTAGACAGCATTGGCATGCTATAACAAGGGTGTTCAAGTACTTAAAAGGTACTATGGACTATGGTTTGTGTTATAGTGGACATCCTTCTATATTAGAAGGTTACACTGATGCTAGTTGAATCAACCAAGAAGATTCATCTTCTACTAGTGGTTGGGTGTTCTTGCTTGGAGGAGGTGCCATTTTTTGGGCTTCCAAAAAGAAGACATGTATTACACATTCTACAATGGAATCTGAGTTTGTAGCATTGGCTGCTGCTGGAAAAGAAGCGGAGTGGCTTCAGAACTTGATATATGAGATTCCATTATGGCCAAAATCGATATCACCAATATCTATCCATTGTGATAGTGCTGCCACATTGGCTAGGGCATATAGTCAGATTTATAATGGCAAGTCTAGACACTTGGGTGTCAGACATAGTATGATTCGGGAGTTAATCATGAATGGTGTGATATCAGTTGAGTTTGTTCGGTCGCAACAAAATTTGGCTGACCACTTGACGAAGGGGTTAGCTAGAGACTTGGTAAATAAGTCTGCAATGGGAATGAGATTAAAGTCCATTTAATCCTCTAATTGTGAGATACCCAATTCCCTTCTAATACAACGTTAGAAGCTTGAATTCAATGTGGAAAGCTCGCAGTTGGAGATTGGAACACATGTTATTATCTTTCCCAAGGTATGTGTTCAGACCTGCAAGTAAAGGTTAGGTTGAAGAATATCTTCTTAATAGTTCCTTTGAAAAATTGTAAATGCAGGTGCAAGATTAAAGGAACTACCTATGTAGACATGAAGTTTTGCCGCTTCAAGAAGCTAGGACTTGGCTTCCTATATGTTCACTAATGAATATGGACACATGGCTTGTAAAAGTGTCAAGGTTAAACAAAGAGAATTGTACTGAACTTATGTGTATAGTATCTTCAGGTATTCATATGAGTTGACGGGTTCAATCGTTAGGACACCCCGATTCTCGAGTATTTGAAATGTGTATTATACTAAGATGAAAATTCAATCGCAAGACATTTTCATTTATGCATTCGTTTGTTTCGTTATTTATAAAGGTTAGTAAATCAAAGGATTACACTAAAATGGAGGGGATTTGTTGGTGATTTTAGTGTCATCAACTATTTTATTGTAATGGTGATTTACTAGAGATCAATGTGATTCGTGGTAGACTCGGATACGAGTAAGGAAAAGTGTGGAGTACACACTCGTTTGAGCTAAAACGAAATCAACCTCGATAAAGAAGTAAAAGTTAAAGGGTAGCACATTTTGCTGATGTGCTCGGCCGAGCAGAGTCCTTGACTCGACCGAGCAGAGCATGGCAGATTGTCCAAGTTTCTGGACAACCTTGCTCGGCAGGGCATATGCCTTGCTCGGCCGAGCAGAATGATTGGCATGGCCGTGCAAGTTTATATGACACGGCCGTGCAGTTGGGCAAATTGTCTTGGGACATCTTTGCTCGGCCGAGCGAGTCACTTGACTCGGCCGAGCAGTTCCTGAACAGGTGCCTTTTCAAAGTGAAAAGACACATTGCTTGGCTAAAGTCATGTCTTTTGATTATACCTTTTTACTGATACCTCTCCATCTGTTTAAATACAGATGTTTGATCTCATTTGTAACACACATAACATACAAGAGTGATACAACAATAACGAAACCACAAACAATTCTCAAGTTTAGATTTGTTCTCTTTGCCTAGAAACAAATTGAGTGATTGTCTTATCCCAATAAGGATTTCGTGTAACCCAGGCAATAAGGGTCGAAATACTTTATTCGAAAAGTGGATTATACACGATTCAATCACATATCCGGCCTCAGTATCAAGATCAAGACCCTATATTTCCCCTACACGGTAGAGGGTCGGAGATGGCTCCCGGGTAAGGATGTGGCAAGACCCTCGGTTTCGGCACGATAACAACTTATATGTACAGCAAGTGGTTCCTCTAAATATACAAAAGGTGGGAGACTTGATCCTTTCTTCTTCTTGCACATGTAATGTAATCACTCCCTTATTGCTGGCATTTTCAATTAAGAAGATGTCAGGTGCATTTTGTCTATTCCTTTGTCTCCCAGTTTATCCGGCCAAGACTCTATACTTTGACACTACTCAAAAGACAGTCAGTACACAGTTCGCAGCGCTTATCGCCTTGCTAGTTCTCTAAAACTTCAGCAACTTCATATTGCTCATGCTCTTTGGCGCATTATCTAGTCCTTGCCCATCCCTCCCAAGGCCTGTCTTTTTTTATGGTGTACGTGCCATAAATGTTTACGCCACCTGCCACCTCTTTGGTTACTCTTTTTCTTAATCAGTTGGCATCATATTCTGGATCTCCATAACCTTTTTAGTATGACACTTCTTGCCTGAAATCTGCAAATATTTTCGTTGGAAAAGTTGTAAAGATTTTAGGTATTGAGTAGGAAACCAAGTAATTTGTTGTTCATTAATTTGTTTATAGGATCAAATTTTGCTTATTTCTCTCTCTTTTTTTTTTAACAGGCCAAGTTGATCTGGTTGGCAAATGAAGGTTTTTATGGCATTTACTCTAGAATTTTCATCTTAGATCCAAACTATTGTTGTACTTTTAATATAGTGTCATATATTAAAATATCAAATCAGGTGGAAAAATAAGATCATGTTTATTTTTATACATATTTGTGGTATTGTATATTGAAATATCAATTTAGGTGAAAAAAGAACCAGATTTGTTTCAATAAGATAATTCTTTTATTGCTGACAAAACTTTTGTCAGCATAATTAGATAGAAACATTCAGTATACCACTTTTTTACAGATTCTTAACAACAAATTTCGTGAGAAAAATTACTGACGGTCATAACTAAAATCCGTAATTAATTTTAGCTGTTGACGAAATATTATCCATTACTAATTACAGACAAAATTTTCTGTCACTAAATCGAAAAAATCTTGTAGTGTCTCATCAATATATTAGTAGTTCTTTTATTTTAAAAAAAGAAATCAATATATTAGTAGTTAAAAAATTCAAAACTAACCGAATTTGTAGTGTTCATATAGAGGATCAAACCACTCCAATATTAATATAGTGTTCTTTAAATTTTGTATTTTACTTTTAAATGTTACTGTATTACTAATGGCAAACTCCCTTTTAGATGTGGCCATTTTATAAACCGGATCGGTCAATCAGGCGATTTTCAATCGGTCAACATCGGTTAACTGAAACCGGTAAATGGGAGGTTCGGTTAAGGTTTGTATTTTTGAAAAATCGGTCAACCGCCGGTAGTTAACCGCCGATTTTATTGTTGGAAAAATTGGGTGTATTTAAAAAATAGCTTTGAAAAGAAACGGGACGGAAAATTATATTTCAAAATAAGTCGAGGCAAGAGTTTGACTCTTTCTCCGTAAGACAATATTGCCCCGTATACGAGTGCTCACGGTCTACGGCAATTGTCTCCAAGATACAACGACTTTCGGAATTTCAGATTGCAGCACAACAACTCTGAAACTATCGGGCGAACTACTGAATACTCGGGATTTTCTTGGACTCGAAAAGCAAGACTTATGATTGCTAGGATGCTTTAGAGAATAGAATGCTTGAATGATTTGGATGGGAATGAAATGAGGAGGAGGGGGCTATTTATAGTTATTGAAGAGATGGGGTGTCTATTGGGAATAGACACAAATTGCACCCGTTAAATCTGGACTGTTGGATCTAAGCGAAATGGATGGAGGAGATCTGCTGGGTCGGCCCAACAGCCTTGACCCGCCTCTTCCAAGAGACATGGGTCGCCCCATGCCTTTTCTCCAACCATTGCAACCCATGACCCTTAGCCAGCCCACCTTGCCATTCGGCCCAACCCAGGCGGACAGCACCCAAACTGGTCCGAGCCATGCTGGCCCAATTCCAAGCCAAGCATCCGCCAGCCCAATTGCCACTTAACACAGGCGGCCCAAACCAAATCACATTCGGCTGGCCCAATCCCTTAGCCCAGCCGAGCCACACCCATTTGCACCGAGCCGAATTCCGTCAAAAGTTTAAGGCTCCTCAGCTCCCAGCGATCGATGCGTACGAGCGAAGTGCAAAGTGCGCCCTAAACCGCCCATTCCGCCCTTCGCGCGCTTCGCGGGTTGTGGGTCCATTTTGAACTAGAACAAAACTAGCTCAATAGCCCACTTGGATGCATGGTTGTGCCAATGGCCCAACTAGGTTGGCCCAAGGAGATTAACTTGATGTCTCCTTCCTTGGATGCTCACATTAATAAAGTGAAGTAACTTCCCTTTTCCTAGCAATGTGGGATATGGTTCTTCCATTCCAACTTCTCTTCAAATAACAACATTAAGTTGCTCACTTTAACCATTAATTTCTCATTCACCCGAAATTGGTTTTGAGAAAATAAATATACCATTTTAATCTACACTAAATGTAGATTAATTATTTGCAACTTATTTCTATTTTTTACAAAATAGAAACTTCTAGAAACTTGGTCAAATATTGGTCAAACACCAATAAAACTACCAATTTCCAACAATCCCCCACATAAATGAAACTGTACATGAATGCAGATAGTGACAAAAAATCTCGACAAACTGTTAACGCATCGAGATAGGTAGCTTTTGGCTTTGAACCTTCACTAGTAAGATGATATTAGATTTACTTGTTGCTTAATGAATGCGATGTCTTTAACTAGTTAGTGTTTTTGTGTAAACCATGACAATAACATTTACAAAACAACAATTCTTATATGTTTTGTTCTCACGTTGTGTCTAATTCGGCCATGAACCAAATTTGGGATTCTTAAGTGTTTTTTTAGAAGCGGTCAAACTTCTCACTTATATAGGTGATCTCCTATAATGAGTAACCTGCAATACTCCACCTTTGTTAAGGTATAGGAATCATTAAAAGCTTTATAGCTTACCCTCACCACACGTCAGCAGGGTTTCTTGCACTTGGGCAGCTTCTGAGAATGGGTTTTAAGAAGTTCCAAGTGTGCTACTAGAATATCCATAACTTAGTTGTCTCATTGAACCAAGTTTGTGGGATCTCCACTCATCATGGTTGAGTTACCGCTATAGACTTCTTTTATTGTGTGGGTTTTAACCTCATTCCCCTTACTGCATTGTACATTTGATCTCTGTTTATTCCTTTCGTAAACGGATCCGCTATATTTTCTTTTGACTTTACATAGTTAATGGAAATTATTCCATTAGAGATCAATTGTCTTACTGTATTATGCCTCCTCCGTATGTGTCGCGACTTTCCGTTGTACATACAGCTTTTAGCTCTTCCAATAGGCGACATCTTTGTCACAATGTACCATGACAGGAGGCACTGGCTTATTCCAGCATGGAATATCCTCTAGAAAATTTCTGAGCCATTCGGCTTCTTCTCCAGCCTTATCTAAGGCGATAAACTCTGATTCCATTGTGGAACGAGCTATACACGTTTGTTTAGAGGATTTCCAAGACACGGCTCCACCACCAATGGTAAATACATACCCACTTGTGGATTTTGAGTCTTTTGTGTCGATATCCAATTTGCATCACCGTATCCTTCCAATACAAACTGGATATCTCGTATAATGTAATCCATGGTTTATGGTATGCTTTAAATTCCTAAGCACTCTTGTTAGTGCTTTCCAATGTTCGAATTTGGATTACTCGTGAATCTACTCGGTTTACTAGCCGAGTATGCTATGTGCTGTCGAGTACGAGTTTGTTAAGTACATTAAACTTCCTATGACTCGAGCATAATTTGACCGTGATCTTGGGTCACCTTTATTTTTGGCTAAATGTAGACTTAGATCTACTGGAGTCTTAGCGGAGACAGATCGAACGCTTCGAATTTCTTAAGCACATTCTCGATGTAGTGAGATTGTGATAAGACAATTCCGTTATCTGTCCTAGAGATCTTTATCCCTAGAATAACATCTGCTTGACCCAGATCTTTCATGTCAAAGTTCTTCTTTAACATCTTTTTGGTTTTCATGATTATATCATGATTACTTCCAATGATTAGCATGTCATCCACGTATAGACATACAATCACATATTCATCGGGTGTGCCTTTAATGTATACACATTTGTCACACTCATTTATTTTGAACCCGTTCGACAACATGGTTCGGTCAAACTTCTCGTGCCATTGTTTTGGTGCTTGTTTAAGACCATACAATGATTTGACAAGTTCTGAGACCTTTGTTCTTGTCCATGTGCAACGAACCCTTCGAGGTTGTTTCATATAAATCTCCTCATCTAATTCTCCATTTAGAAAGGCCGTTTTCACATCCATTTGATGTATCTCAAGGTTATGCGAGCTGCGATAGCAATGAGAACACGAATGGATGTGATCCTTGTTACAGAGAATACGTATCGAAGAAGTCATATCCTTCTCTTTGTTTGAACCCTTGAGCTACCAATCTAGCTTTGTACTTATCAATAGTTCCATCTGCTTTGTACTTCCTTTTAAGGATCCATTTGCAACCCAACGGTTTGCATCCTGGAGGAAGATCTACTATCTCCCAAGTATGATTTTGCATGATGGACTCAATTTCACTATTGATAGCTTCTTTCCAGAGAGGAGCTTCTGGACTAGACAAAGCTTCTTGCAATGTCCTTGGTTCATCATCTAACATGTAAGTTAGAAAGTCAGGACCAAAGGTCTTAGCTACCTTTGTCCTCTTACTTCGTCTTGGCTCTTCATCTTCTTGAGAAGAACCAATAGCCGTATCATAAGTTCTTTTATTTGAACTTGCTTCATTCTTTTCCTTACATGGAAATTTAGTTTCAAAGAATACTGCATTCCTTGATTCTATAGTCATTCCTGTCGTTATATCAGGAATTTCAGACTTGTGCACTAAAAATCGATATGCACTACTATTGTTTGCATATCCAATGAAAATGCAATCAATGGTTTTGGGTCCTATCCTCACTTGTTTAGGTTTAGGTATTTCTACCTTTGCTAGGCACCCCCACACTTTAAGATAATTGTAGGAAGGCTTTCTTCCATTCCATAATTCATATGGAGTTTTATCTTTATTCTTGTGTGGTAACTTGTTAAGAATGTAGTTAGCTGAAAGGATTGCTTCCCCCCACAAATTGTCGGGTAAGCCCGAACTAATCAACATTGTGTTCATCATCTCCTTAAGAGTTCGATTTTTCCTTTCAGCGACTCCATTTGATTGATGTGTGTAAGGAGCAGTCGTTTGATGAATAATGCCAGCGTCCCAGCAAATATTTTCAAACGGTGCTACATACTCTCCACCTCTATCACTACGAATCTTCTTAATTGTTACATTAAGTTGATTCTCAACTTCATTCTTATATTCTTTGAATGCTTCTAAAGCTTCATCTTTGCTTCTCAAAAGATACACATGACAATATCTAGTGCAATCATCAATGAACGTTATGAAATACTTCTTCCCACCTCTAGTTTGCACAAGTTTTAAATCACATATGTCCGTATGGACTAATTCTAGAGGGGTAGTATTTCTTTCAATAGTGGGGAAGGGTGACTTCGTCAATTTTGCTTCCACACAAATTTCACACTTATTTTCTGAATCAAATTTCATTTTAGGAAGTAAATTTAAATTTACTAACCTACGTAATGAATTTAGATTCACATGTCCTAATCTATCATGCCATAAATTAGAACACTCAGACAAATAAGCAACAACATCTTTATTCTTCGCCTCTGGGCGGAACACGTTCATTACATTCATTTTAAAGAGTCCTTTATCAAGGTACCCTTTGCCAACAAATTGACCCATCTTGGTCAATATAAACTTATCGGACTCAAGCACTAGCCTAAATCCGGCCTTATTCAATAACGGGCCGGAGACTAAGTTTTTACGGATGTCGGACATGCGTAACATCCATTAAGGTGAGTTCTTTGCAGGATGTCATTTTCAGCACCACCTTGTCGAGTCCAACCACGTTCGAAGTTGCGAGAATTTCCCATGTACAACTTCCTTCCACTGCGAGGAACATAAGATGAGAAACTTTCTCGATGCGCACGAGATGTGGCGCGTTGCTCCGGTATCAATCCACCATTCCCTTGGGTTATCGTCCAATTTTGCAAGATTGGCTTCAAACACTACGGCAGATAGATCAAGCTCGACAGTCTAATGGGACAGTCATGTCTTCTACCACATTTGCTTGAGGACGGTTGCCATTACGGTTGTTTGTTTTGGGATGCCGACAGTCTCTAGCCTTATGGCCGGGTTTGCCGGTTGTAACAACCTCCCTTGAACTTCTTGGCATTTGTGTTCCCCTTTTTAGCATTCCCGGTAGCCTTCCTCTTCTTGCTTTGGTACTCGCTTGACCAAGTTCACCTTTGCCTCTGCGATGTAGTCCTGCCGCTCTTGCTTTCGGATTTCCGGTTGTCTTCCTCAATCCTTAGCCTCACGATCAGGTCCTCGAGCTTCATTTCCTTCCTCTTGTGCTTGAGGTACATCTTGAAATCTTTCCATAGAGGCGGTAGCTTCTCTATAATGGCAGCTACTTGGAAAGATTCCCCGAGTTGCATTCCTTCTGCAATGATGTCGGCAATGATCAGTTGCAACTCACGTAACTGATCCATTACAGTTCGGGAATCAACCATCTTGAAGTCTAGGAATCGGCCGACAATAAATTTCTTAGTGCCGGCGTCTTCCGTTTTGTACTTCTTTTCAAGAGATTCCCAAAGCTCTCTTGCAGTCTTCATGCCACAGTACACATTGTACAGGGCATCATCTAACCCATTTAGAATATAATTGCGACACAGGAAATCGCTATGATTCCATGCGTCCAATGCTACTCTAGCTTGTGGGTCACCTTCATCTTCGGGAACCGTTGGCGGTGATTCTCGCAAGAACCGTGCCAAACTGAGGGTGGTTAGGTAGAACAACATTTTCTGCTGCCACCTTTTGAAATCTGTACCGGTGAATTTCGCCGGTTTCTCTGCATGGGTATGGATGGGAGCAGCAGGAGTTGGGTTAGGAGAATGGACGGGAGGTACAGAAGTTCCCGAGCCAGGGGGAGGAGTAGGAGCGGAGGTGGAGTCGGATGCCATTCTTTAAACACACAGAATATTGTCTTACGATTGTAGGAAAAATTGGGTGTATTTAAAAAATAGCTTTGAAAAGAAACGGGACGGAAAATTATATTTCAAAATAAGTCGAGGCAAGAGTTTTACTCTTTCTCCGTAAGACAATATTGCCCCGTATACGATTGCTCACGGTCTACGGCAATTGTCTCCAAGATACAACGACTTTCGGAATTTCAGATTGCAGCACAACAACTCTGAAACTATCGGGCGAACTACTGAATACTCGGGATTTTCTTGGACTCGAAAAGCAAGACTTATGATTGCTAGGATGCTTTAGAGAATAGAATGCTTGAATGATTTGGATGGAAATGAAATGAGGAGGAGGGGGCTATTTATAGTTATTGAAGAGATGGGGTGTCTATTGGGAATAGACACAAATTGCACCCGTTAAATCTGGACCGTTGGATCTAAGCGAAATCTGCTGGGTCGGCCCAACAGCCTTGACCCGCCTCTTCCAAGAGACATGGGTCGCCCCATGCCTTTTCTCCAACCATTGCAACCCATGACCCTTAGCCAGCCCACCTTGCCATTCGGCCCAACCCAGGCGGACAGCACCCAAACTGGTCCGAGCCATGCTGGCCCAATTCCAAGCCAAGCATCCGCCAGCCCAATTGCCACTTAACACAGGCGGCCCAAACCAAATCACATTCGGCTGGCCCAATCCCTTAGCCCAGCCGAGCCACACCCATTTGCACCGAGCCGAATTCCGTCAAAAGTTTAAGGCTCCTCAGCTCCCAGCGACCGATGCGAAGTGCAAAGTGCGCCCTAAACCGCCCATTCCGCCCTTCGCGCGCTTCGCGGGTTGTGGGTCCATTTTGAGCTAGAACAAAACTAGCTCAATAGCCCACTTGGATGCATGGTTGTGCCAATGGCCCAACTAGGTTGGCCCAAGGAGATTAACTTGATGTCTCCTTCCTTGGATGCTCACATTAATAAAGTGAAGTAACTTCCCTTTTCCTAGCAATGTGGGATATGGTTCTTCCATTCCAACTTCTCTTCAAATAACAACATTAAGTTGCTCACTTTAACCATTAATTTCTCATTCACCCGAAATTGGTTTTGAGAAAATAAATATACCATTTTAATCTACACTAAATGTAGATTAATTATTTGCAACTTATTTCTATTTTTTACAAAATAGAAACTTCTAGAAACTTGATCAAATATTGGTCAAACACCAATAAAACTATCAATTTCTAACATTTATGAGTTGCTCGGTCGAGTCATATGAGTTGCTCGGCCGAGGGGTCATTTCCAGTATGTAAATTTTCAATAACGGTCATGCTCGGCCGAGTCATATGAGTTGCTCGGCCGAGCAGAACGCCAAAACCCATTCCAACGGCTACTTTTTCAAACTAACCGTTATGTTCGTCAGAACTTTAACTTGGGGCTGACAAAAATTAAAAAAAAATGTTTTTTTTTTGCCTAATTTACTAACTATAAATATCACCTCCCTCCTCCCATTTTATTTCCACATTATTTCTCTCTACTCTTTCTCTTCTACTCTCAAATATTCACATATACTCTCACTCTCATCCAATTTTCAGTTAAATATTGTCCCATTTTCAGTTAGTTTTCTAACGAAATTAGTGTTTTTCTCCATTTTCATCCATTTTTAAGCTCCGTTTTGTTTCCAAACTTCATTTTATCTTACACAAATGACTGAAAATCAAAGAAGAAGCAATTTAGGCAAGTCCGTTGTTGGTTCTTCCTCCCCCAACGATGATTTTGATCATCAAAATCTAAATATTCAACAAAATGAGGAAGAAGAACAAGTTGAAATTGAAAGTGGTAGTGCCAGGAGGGGTAGGGGCAGCCGAGCTAGGGGAGGTGGTCGGGGACAACGATAACCTCCTACGGAAAGATCGCCACAATCCGATACCTTCGCCATCCATTTCACCAAAAGAAAAATTAATGCTGATGATGATTATAATTTTTGAGCATGTTGCAACTATTGTACCGCGTCTTACGCATTCAAAAGAGGCGGAGGGCATGGGATGCTCAACAGGCATACGACGTCAAAACATCCCGAGAAACTTGGCATTTCCGCTACGCAAACTCAATTACAATTTCAACAACGTAGTTCGGGTTCGGGTGTACAAGGTTTGTCTCCCTTCTTCCGTCCTTTTTAAATTTGACAAGTGGGTTTATAGGGATGAACTAGCCAAATTTATTTGCGTTAAAGGCTTTCTTTTAATTTTGCGGATTGTGATTTTTATGAAAATTTTGCTCGCCTTTCTTTAAACCCCGCCGCCACGAGAGTACCACGTACGAATCTCGTACGTGATATTATTAGAGTGGTTCAAAAATATAAAAAAGATTTAATTGGTGTTTTATCAAAATTAGAAAATAAAGTTTCAATTTGTGCCGATGGTTGGAGTGATCATTGGCAAATAAATATTTATTTGGGCGTTACTTGCCATTGGATAGATAATTCATGAAAAATCCAAAAAAGATTAATTGCTAACAAAGATTTTGAGTCACCGCATTCCGCGAAAAATATTTATGCGAAATTGCTTGAGATTTTTCTTGAGTGTGGTATTTTAAATAAAATATTTACTATTTCATTTGACAACGCAAGTGCTAATACGGCTAGTTTACCCGATTTAATTACCGTTTGTCAACCCTCACTTGGGGGTAAGTTTTTTCATATTAGATGTTTATGTCATATAATTAATTTATGTGTTAGAGATGGTTTAGATGCATTAGAAACTTATGTTAAGCCAATTAGACGAGCTCTTCAATTTATTTCAAAAAAAAAAAAATTCTAATACAAAAAAATGGATAAGGTTTTTAAGAAGTAAAAGTGTACCGGACAAATATTTTACTTACGATGTTTCAAATAGGTAGAATTCCACCTACAAAATGTTAACCGATGATTTTGCTTATAAAGATCTCCTAAAGCAATTTTTTTTATGTCAATTGGCTATCAAGAACCTCTATTTACTTATCATTGGAATGCATGCATTAATTTATGTGAATTGTTAAAGATTTTTAATACCGCTACTTTGGTTTTTTCGGGAGTTTATTATTCAACTTTCGTTTTGGTGCTAGAGCATTGTGTTGCAATTGTTACTATTTTTGACAATTTAAAAGAATGTCCTATTTTAAAACAATGCATTTTTAACATGAGACAAAAGTGACTTAAATATTTTGACACTATTCCGTCTCTTTTCTTGGTTGCAAAGTTATTAGATCCCCGAGTTAAATTAGATGATTTAGAGTCCATTATAACTTATTATTATATGAAATTATATCCCGATGGTGACGGTAGTAATGAACTTCCGTCAATTATTGTTAACGACACAAAAAATGATTTGATTAACCTTTTTAATGAGTATAATGCCTTATATGGAAACACTTCTCAAGGCCAACAACATGAAAAAGATTCCTCTACTTCTCAACCAAGTTTTACTAGTGGGGATCCATATAGTTTTTTCTGCAAATTTGTATAGTAAAAACTATGGTCCTCTCGAGGTTCATCATCATCATCATCAAACATTCCCGTGGAGTTAGAAACTTATTTCACTACAAACTTTGAATTAAACCAAGACCCAAAATGAATTTGATGTTTTACAATGGTGGTCAAAAAGGAAAGACATTTATCCTATACTTTCCATAGTTGCTAAAGAAGTCTTAGCCTCTCCCGCTTCAACGGTTGCGGTTGAATCGGCATTTAGCGTTGGTGAAAATGTTTTGGATGAAAGACGTTCCAAACTAACAAGTGAAAACTTGGAACATCAACTTTTACTTGGCGATTGGGTTAGAGCAGAAAAAAGGCAACAAGACTTGCCTTATGATGAGGATCTATTGGATCCAAGATATCAATACGATGTCGAGGACTCCACGAAAAGTAGTGATGAATGAATGATGTTTTAGATTAATTTTTATTTTAATTAGATTAGATTAGTTTAGACTTTAGATTATGTTTGTTTTTATTTAATTGTAATAGTTAGGTTGAGGTAAAGGCTCCTAAATGTCCCCCCTTATTTATAAAAATGTAAGGTTGGTTGTCCCCCTCTTTGTAATTTTATTTTAATTAATAAAATTTAAGGGTACCGTCCCCCTTTTCTTTTATATACTTTCGTTTCTTTTAAAAAAGTTAAGTTTTATTTCTTTCAAAATTCATAACTTTTTTTTATATATTTTTTTTTGCAAAAATTGTATGTAGTAAACAAAAGTCTAAAATAGTCTTACTTATCAAAAAAAAAAAAAATTGAAAAAAAAATTAAAAGTTAACTTTTTTCAAAAAACTGTTAAGTTTTATTTCTTTCAAAATTCATAACTTTTTTATAAACCTTTTTGCAAAAAATGTATATAGTAAACTTATGTCTAAAATAGTCTTATTTATTAAAAAAAAAATTGAAAAAAAAGTTAATATACTACATACAAAGTTAACGAAAACTGTTAAAAAATTAACTGTTACAAGGTTGAAAAATGATATGCTCGGCCGAGCACTACTATAGACTCGACCGAGCATATGAGACCAGAAAGTTGGCATTTTTTGAAGAGTATGCTCGACCGAGCAGTATATATGACTCGACCGAGCAACTCTCAACCCCTAAACCCTAAAAGGGTATGCTCGACCGAACAACACCAAAGACTCGGCCGAGCAGATAACGGAGGTTAACCGAAAAGCCGTTAAAACCGTATAACTGTCAAACCGTAACCGATTTATCCGGTTATCCGGTTCGATTTCGGTTGAGATTTTATCAAGATTGAAATCGCCGATTTTCAACCGTGAATCAGCGGTTAAACCGAACCGACCATGTCTACTCCCTTTTGATATGAATTGATTACTTTTGATTTAAGATTTATGTTCGTTTTTATAACCCATTTTAACAGCATACATTTTGACCGCCAAACTCTTGACTACCCCCTAAGCTTAGAAAACTTTCGTTATGCATTTTACTTCCTAACCGCTCGATTTAGTAAACACTTTGCTTCCCTTTGTAAGCATGAGTTAGAATTTGTAAAAGGTATTGATTTTCTTAACATCTATTCACCCCCTTTAGCTATTTCGTGTCCTTGTTGACTCACTCGGGCAGGGATCAATAAGTGAACTAAAAGATTGAATTGTTTATCCCTCTACCTTCTGCTAGTTCTCTCTTTTCCGTTGGCTTAGGGTTTAGGGTTCATCACAATAGCTTGAATGATGTATAACATCTAGAAGGAGTTAACTCTTATCTACGTATTATTTTTGTTTTCTTTCGTCCTATTCTCACGACTTTGTTAATTTTGAATATGAATATATACTATTATAAATTATACTAATTTATAATGATTCTATGAAGCTTTGTGAATATTTTGGTGTAAATTTTTTATCTCCCCCTAATTATTCATATTATATGTGCAGGGAAAATACAAAAATATGTCCCTGATCGTAAGCTTTGGATAACGTCGATTATCGACATTCTTTCCCCTAAACTCATTAAAGATGAGAGTATATTTGCCCTCCGTTAAAATTTCATACAAAATTTAACGATTTTGGCACCTAAATTGAATTAAAACGACTTTAAAGGAAGTAAACTGTGAATTAAGAAGTTGAACTTGTTCAAATTAGGTCCTTCACTTACTGATATTTTCTCATGTTTGACAAATAATATTTTTACTATTTAAATTATTTTTAATTATTTAACATAATTTTGATAATATTTGAGATTTTTTAGCTGATATTTTTTTTAGAATAATTATTTAAATTTTTTAAAAAATAGCATTTTTTTATTATTATTAAAAAAATTAATGGTTATCTTTTAATAATTACTTTATGAAAACCTTTATTTCCTTCAAGTAATTCTACTTAATATAATTATTTTTATTAAATGGTTTGATTTTCTTTTTTAAGCAGATAAAAAAAAAATATTTTAAAAGATTATTTTTATTTACTTAACATAATTAATGGAGTCGGGCAACCATCTCCGCTCTTTTCCGCCAGATCCACTTCAATTTCTTTTGTATTTGATATTGTCGGGGATATGAACGAGAGGAGGATAGTGATGGGGTAATGTTGTCGAGAATGAGCGAAGGCCGGGTTGGATTGAGTGTGTGTGTCTGTGTGTGCGCGGTGACGAGAGGGGAGGGAGGAGAAGAGAAGAAAATATGTTATGGTGTTGATAATTTAAAATAATCAAAAAATAACCTTTCTTTTTAAAAAAGAAAGTTAGATTATTTATAAAAAAAAATTATATTAAGTAGAATTAGTTAGAGGAAATAAAGATTTTCAGAAAATATTTATCAAGATATAAGCATTATTTTTATTAAAAAATAAAAATTATTTGCTATTTTTTAAAATAAATATTCAAAAAATCTATGCTAAAAATTATTAAATATTATCATAGTTATATTAAATAATTAAAAATATTTTTCATAATAAAAATATTCTTAGTAAAAGTGAAAAAAGATTAGTGACTAATATAAGAAAATATCAATAAGTGAGAGACATATTTGAACAAGTTCAACCCCTTAATTCACAGTTTACCTACTTCAACATCCGTTTAATTCAATTTAGGTCCTAAAACGTTAAATTATGGATGAAATTTTATCGGAGGGCGAATATACTCTCATTTTTAATGAGTATAGAGGCAAAGATGTCAATAATCGACGGCCGTTTTTCTCAAGGGCCCCTTGGGCGAGATTTAAACCCAATTTAGGAAACAACATTTAGTTAATTTCCCAGACACCCATCGGTAATACAAAGACATAATTACCCATACTTTCTTACACGTGTGTGACGGGTGGTTACCCAATTCGAAAACTAAAAATTATATTTTAGTCACTGAAACTTTGAGAATTAAATATTGGTCACTAGACATTCAAGTATTTTAAATTAGTCATTAGATTCAAAATAGTTTCAGTTTAATTTTTTCAACCAAAATAATTTTTTTTTGAATATTAACAACAAATTAATCTCATAATTTACACATTTACAACACTTATAAGTTCTCTTATAATTGACTTATAAATCAAAATTTTCAACCAAAAAAAATCAAAAATTTCAATAATAACAATGAATTACTCTCATAATTTATACATTTACAACTCTTATAATTATAAGACTACTTTGACTTTTATAATTGACTTATAAGACAATTTTTTCAACCAAAAAAATCAAAATTTTGAATAATAACAACGAATTACTCTCATAATAACAACGAATTACTCTCATAATAACAACGAATTACTCTTATAATTGACTTATAAACTTATAAGACTTTTTAAAAAAGTCTTATAAGTAACATATAAGACTTTTTAAAAAAAGTCTTATAAGTAACATATAAGACTTTTTAATAAGTCTTATAAGTAACATATAAGACTTTTTGAAAAGTCTTATAAGTTAGTTATAAGACCTATTTGAACATTGAAAATTATGTTGTAAAAAAGTCTTATAAGTAGTAACTTATAAGACTTTTTAATAAGCCTTATAAGTAACATATAAGACTTTTTAAAAAGTCTTATAAGTTAGTTATAAGACCTATTTGAACATTGAAAATTGTGTTGTAAAAAAGTCTTACAAGTAGTAACTTATAAGACTTTTTAATAAGTCTTATAAGTAACATATAAGACTTTTTAAAAAGTCTTATAAGTTAGTTATAAGACCTATTTGAACATTGAAAATTGTGTTGTAAAAAAGTCTTATAAGTAGTAACTTATAAGACTTTTTAATAAGTCTTCTAAGTAGCATATAAGACTTTTTAAAAAGTCTTATAAGTTAGTTATAAGACCTATTTGAACATGAAAATTGACAAACCCAACCACAAAAGCATAACCTCTTTAGTTAAGATATGATTAAGGTCCTGTCAAATTTGAGATGCACTTCTGTTTTACAAAAGTTTCCCCCACAATGTTCTGCACAGGAATAATCAAATGCATACACAAAGACATTCTCGATGCAAAGTGAGATTTAAGTTCAAAACATCATATTCCCTCCATCCCTGAAAATAGCTCCCTCTTCCCAACAAATGATGGATTCATGATGTATATATTTTCTATAAGATAAAATATAAATGTCTCTATTTTGGTTGCCCATCACAGGATTGAAGGAGCTGAAATTAACAAAAGAGAAAATTTGTAACACTCATATACTTTCTAATCATTAACATATTCTACCCCCCCCAACAAAAAAAAATAATAAAAAAAATATTGACTTACCCACATAGTAAGCAGCAACCAAACAGACCCAGAAACCCAAATTAATATCATTCAAATACAAATTAAAATGAAACCCACCTCAACTTGACACTCATGGGTCTCACCAGAAGCAGGGGCATAAACCACTGTGCTGTATATATGTAAGGAAATCTTCAGCCATTACATCACCTTACGTGTGAAAACCAACAAGGAATCTAAGATGTAGCCACCTCAACCCCAAAAAATAATTTTGAAATCACATTTGAAAAATCATTAAAGCTCCTAATTTGTTTGATGATGTAAATCTTCTTGTCGGTGATGCGAGGAGGTCAGATTCACAGCTTTCCGGCCAGGTTTGGGTGAACGAGCCTCGTCGGAGAATGGGCTTCGTCGAAGAAGCTGGACGCCGGGGGAGGGTGTTTGCGCAGATCTCAACGGAAAAGTCGATCGGTGGGATGGTGAAAGGCGATTAGGCCGGAGAAGATAAAAAACCAGAAGGTTGTTGGTGGGATCGGGGGTGGGACGGTGGCCGGATTTACAGAGGGTTTAGAGAGAGAGAGTGTGTTTTTAGAGTGAGAAGGAGAAGTTTTTAGAGAGAGAGAGAAAAGAAGAATCGTGTGTGTGTTTTTAGACAAAGATACGACGTAAGTCAGGAGGGGGAGCGGGGGAGCCCAGGGGTGTATGGGGAATTTGAATTTGGGGATAATTCTTTATTTGGAATTTATAAAAAGGTTTTCTTTAAGTGGAAAAAAATCTGGGCAGAGGGGCCCTAAGGGAATTTTTCCATAATCGATGTTAGGGACATATCTGCATACAAAGCCTAAGTTAAAGGGCATATTTATATATTTTCCCTATATATACATTTGAAATTGACAAATTAAAATCGTATGGATTAGCTATCATAGTTTTAAAAGTATTCGATAGAGACTTAATCATAAATATTTTGGAGTTTTTGTTTATTATTTTTGTTGAAAAGTGGAGTCTTATGATTGAATTATCAGAGTCATTCTTAGTCTAATATTTCAACTATAAGAGGATGCAGTGGCATTATCGTGAATAAGAGTAAGTGTTATGGTGGCAGTATCGTGAATAGTGCAATGCCACTATCCTAAATAAGTGATGACCTCTATGAATTTTTGTATGAAGCTCTTTTATGAAATTTTGAGAATGCTTAGAAAAAGTCCTAGTTTTTATTTATAAAATCTTGGTCATATATATTTCAACTAAAGTGATAATTAAAATCAAGTGAGACTAATTTTTCTCATATGAAGTGTGTATATTATCCAATTATTCAAATGATACATTTCTAAGTATTAGATGTTATATTTTCTTGAGGACTTTTGAATCCAACTTAACAAACAAGATAATATATTGACAATTGTTATTTTAATAATCACTGTCCCAATTTTATTGTAGGCAAAAAAACATTTTTTTGTTACTAAACTTTAGCTCAATTTACAATGTTATTATTACACTTTTATTTATTCCAATGTTCTCATCGAACTTTTCTTGTTTTTATAATGTTTTCATGCCCATAATTTTGCTAAAAACTTAACAAAAATCAGTCACGTGACTAACTTTTGTTAAGTTCTTAATCAACTTGAATGAGGTCACATGCAAGGTTAGTGGCGGGTGGTTTACCGCCCATAATTAATCCAGTCGACGTACACATCAGCAAGTTGATTAAGAACTTAACGACAACTAGTCGTGTGAGGTCACGTGAATGACTTTCATTATCTTTTTAGCGAAATTATTGACATGGTGTCAATGAGACCATTGTAAAACATAATAGTTCAATGATGACATTGTAAACGGAGCTAAAGTTTAGTGACTAAAAAAATCCTTTTTTCCTTTTATGTAATTAATGTAATTCTATATCTCGAAAGATCATTTTCATTTTGGTGACCCTAGTTGCATTGAAATAACATGTAAGAATATCAGCATGGGCAATGAAATAATCTCTTTTAAGGACGAGCTTATATCATGGGTTGCATACATCTTATTCAATTAGCTCCCAGAATATCAGCATGGGCAATGAAATAATCTCTTTTAAGGACGAGCTTATATCATGGATTGCATACATCTTATTCAATTAGCTCCCGATCCATAAAACTTGTCCAACATAATTTCCTTCCGATTCGCGAAACATCGATATATTTTTTGGTGCTTTTCATGATATGCCACCAAAATTTTGTACATTTGTTACCGGTAGTTTTGTTTATGAGTGCTCTAGCATTTGACGCCCTCCGCGACATTGTTATCTATTTGTGGGAGAAAAAATGCTTTCATATTTAAATTGCCAAGTTCAAATATGAATTAAGTTGTGGAGATTTTTCTCTCACTCAAGCTTAGAGATGGTTAGAATGTGTTTTAAGAAAAATTATAAGTAATCAATTTTCAAACCATCCCACAATTGAAAGGAGCAAAGTGATAGAGATACACCAAATCATACTAGATCGTAGATAGTATTTCTCGTATATTTTGTTTCGTTATTGTCAGGGCCGGTCCTGACATTTTAGGGGCCCTGTTCGAAAGTAAAACTTAGGCCCTAAATATAATTACAAAAATAATAGTGTATATATTTGCTCGTCAATTTTTTTTATCGTGTTTCATGACCAGATTTGTATTTTCTAATTTTAGAACTAGTAATTGAAAATTTTAAGTATGAAAATATTAAAGAGTATGGTAGTGTGGCTGCCAAAAGTTATGGAAGATGATTATAATTGTGTCACTGCAATCGTCTCCGAAATTCTGCTCTAATATCACGGTTATTGCATTGGCCATTGAAATGTCAAAAGTTGAAATCTTAGAGGACAATGTGAGCACACCAATCGAAAGTTAGATGAAAAATGGGCAAGGAGTTTGGCTATTTAAATTTTAGTAGTTTAGAAAGAAAAAAACGTTGAAATGAGAAAGGTGAGGAATGCGTTATGGAGAATAATGGAAGAAATATGACTAAACGTACGGAGTTGTTGATATAAATAATTTAAAAAAAATTAGGTTTTGATATTTTTTTTTAAGAAAAATATTATTTAGGTTTGTTGAAAAAAAAATTGTAGATTCCAAATACAATCTTATTACCCAATTGAATTGAAGTTGCATATACAACTTACAATACTATGAAATAACAATATTGTGAGAAAAAACATAATTTTATTAATGATAATATAGGCATATATATACAAGCCAAGAAGGTGCTTGGAGCACAAGATATACCAAAACTCTATACAAATCTAGCCATAATTAACTACCAGCAATAGGATGTATATAAGGAAATAAAATCAATTTACAACTCTCTATTATTATCTCTATCATGCCCCCGCAAGATGGACGGTTGAGAGATAAGACCAATCTTGGACAATATAGATTGAAATCTAGCACGAGCAAGTGGTTTTGTAAGGATGTCCGCCAATTGGTCGTCGCCGTAGATATGAGATACCATAAGAGACTTATTTTGCACATGCTCTCGGACAAAATGGTAGTCAAGGCTAAGATGTTTCATTTTTGAGTGAAATCTTGGGTTGGCAGCGGCATATGTAGCACCAAGATTATCACAAAAAATGACAGGCGAAGTAGTGTGAGGGGCGGACAGCTCTTTGAGAAGGTTTTGGACCCAAAGAACTTCCACAGTAACAGATGCAACAGCACGGTATTTTGCTTCGGTGGATGAACGAGCAAGAGCGTTGCTTACGAGAGCTCCAAGAAATAGGATTGCGACCCAAGTATACTATATAGCCAGAGGTAGAAAGAAAGTTATCCTTATCACCCGCCCAATCAGCGTCAGTGAAAGCATGAAGAGTGGAGGGTGAAGAACGGCGAAGAAGTAAACCTTGAGAAGGAGTACCAGCAAGATAACGTAAGAGCCTTTTAAGAGCAGCCTAATGATCCTCTGTTGGTCTGTGAAGAAATTGAGATAACTGATTGACTGCAAAAGAGATGTCTAGACGAGTAAGAGAGAGATACTGTAGACTGCCAACAAGTGCTCGGTATTCAGTCGGGTTTTTGAGAGGAGAACCCGAGGATACCGAGAGAGGAGGATGAAGATCCATTGGTGTTGAGACAGGTTTTGAGTCAGACATTTTGGCACGGGTTAGAATATCAAGAATATATTTGTGTTGAGAGAGAAAAAGGCCTTGAGAATGAGGAATGACTTCGACACCAAGGAAGTAAGAGAGGGAACCAAGATCTTTCAGAGAAAAACGAGATGAAAAGGTGGAAATAAAGCTATTTAGAAGAGAGGAGTTAGAGCCAGTGATTATAATATCATCGACGTAAACAAGTAAATAGATGAGATCAAGATTGTGACGAAGGACAAAGAGAGAGGAGTCGGAGACACAATTGTGGAAACCAAGAGAGAGAAGGTAGGATTTAAGCTCATTGTACCAAGCACGAGGCGCTTGTTTGAGACCATAAAGAGCCTGACGGAGCTTACAGACATGATTAGGAAGAGAAGAATCAACAAAACCGGGTGGTTGACACATGAAAACATCCTCCATCAGTGTACCTTGGAGAAAAGCATTATTAATGTCTATTTTCCGTAGGGGCCAAGAATTCATTGTAGCAACGGACAAAACAGTACGAATAGTGCTAGGCTTGACAAATGGACTAAAGGTTTCGGAATAGTCAAGACCGGGCCTTTGATGGAAACCTTTGGCAACTAGTCGAGCCTTGTAGCGATCAACAGTACCATCAGGATTATATTTGGTTCGAAAGACCCATTTACAACCAACTAAATTGTGAGAGGAAGAAGAAGGGACAAGATCCCAGGTGTGATTTTTAATAAGAGCATCATACTCGGTTTGCATGGCATCCCGCCACACCTTACTTTTTAGAGCTTGAGTTATGGTGGTAGGCTCAAATTCAGAAGAGGAGAGGGAAGCATGAAGATTAATTTTGGTAAGGGGTTTGAATATTAGATTTTTAGAGCGAGTAACAGGGCCAGACTGGACTGGAGGTGGTACATGTATTTGGTCAATGGGCTCGGCTAAATGAGTGTATGAGGCGGCTGAGGTGGGCAGGTCAGCAGGGGTAGGTTCAGGCGAGACAGAAGGTGAGACAGAAGCTTGGACAGGCAGGTCGGTGTTGGCATGAGGAGTGGGCGAGGGGCTGTTGGGGTTAGACTGTGGAGGTGGTGCGGTAGGATTGTTGGCAGTAGGAGAGATAGGATGAACATGTGTGGTTGAGGGAAGTATAGAGAGAGTGTGGGTGCACCAATCATTAGGGGAAGGGATGGATTCAGTGTGGTTTGTTAATTTCGTTAAAGGAAAAGTGGTTTCTAAAAATTTCACGTGCCGGGAAACAAATATTTTGTTGGTTGCGGGGTTAAGACAGTAGTAGGCGCTTTGTGTGGCAGAGTATCCAACAAAGACGCAAGGGATGGATCGTGGTTCAAGTTTGTGGCTTGTGTAGGGACGGAGCCATGGATAGCACAAGCAGCCAAAGCTGCGAAGTTTGAGATAGTTGGGAGGCTTTTTGTGAAGTTTGAGGAATGGGGAGAGGAGTTTCAAGGTTGGTGTGGGCATTCTATTTATGAGGTAGCAGGCAGAAGCAAATGTGAGGGACCAATATTTCAAAGGCATGGATGAGTGCGTAAGTAAGGTGAGATCGGTCTCGACAATGTGTCAGTGGCGGCGTTCAGAATAGCCATTATGTTCTGGTGTATGAGGGGGAGAGGTTAGATGGGAGATGCCATGAGAAACAAGAAGAGAGCGGAGACCTAGATATTCACCGCCATTGTCACTATAGACAGTGAGAATGGGGCGATTGAAGAATTTTTCAACAAGCAATTTAAAACGAAGAAAGACAGTATTGGCATCATTTTTATTTTTAAGTGGATAGAACCAGATATATTTAGAAAAATGGTCAACAAATATAATGTAGTATTTGTAACCATCAAAAGAAAAAAGGGGGGAGGTCCAAACATCACTATAGACAATATCAAGAGGGCCCTTAGATGCAATAGTATTCTCATTAAATGGAAGTTTGTGGCTTTTTGAACAGTCACAAGAATTACAATTAGGAGAAACTGAAGACGGAATGTTTAAATTAAAAGAGTTGCTAAGAAAACGTAAAATAGTAGTAGACGGATGCCCTAGTCTATGATGCCAATCTGAAGAAGAAGCGGAAGCAAAATGAACAGCTGGATAAGAAGGAAGCCATTCATAGACACCGGATTTAGGATGACCTTGATGAAGAATTGTCCCCGTAAGTAAATCCTTCACAATATAAGAGTTGGGTGAGAAGGTCATAGAGGAATTATTATCTTTGCAAAATTGAGAAATATAGATTATATTACGAGAAAGGGAGGGGACATGGAGAACATTATTAAGACATAGAGATTTAAAGGGAGTAGAGATAGAAGTGGAACCCGTATTTGCAATGGCAAGATCCGAACCATCACCAATAAACAATTCCTCAGTCCCATCATAGGGAGAATGGAGATCCAAAGTGTCTAGATCGTTGGTGGCGTGATGAGAAGCGCCACTATCAAGAAGCCATGCTGGAGGTGTGAGGGAAGGGTGAACAGCAACATGATGGGCAGTAGGTTTTGTGAAGGAGCTGGTACGGTTCTGATGTCTCAGGTTATAGTTAGGATTGGGATTAGAGTTGGGTGGGATGGCACTAGGGAATTGGTGATGAAAGAGATGACATTGGGTTAGGTAATGGCCTTTGGCACGACACCATTGACACCGCCCATTAAAGGGTGTGGCTGGACGAGGAGAGAGGTTTTTGAGGGTGGGTGAGGGAGTTGGTAGGAGACCCGGCTGTGGAGAGGGAAATCGAGGAGAGTAGGATTGGGTGGTGGGCTTAGCAGCTAGATGAGCCGTGGCGAGGAAGTTGGCTGGACTGGTGTTTTTGTGTTTGATAGAGAGCTCCTTGGTAATTAGTTTTTCATGAATTTCTTCAAAGGTAATGGAAGAATCACGACTCTGGACAGTAGTGATGACGCTGTCAAAATCTGGATCATTCAATTGTTCAAGAACACGATCAACAAGATCATCAGCATCGAGAGGGTGGCCAAGGGAGGCTAACTGGTCTGCGCAGGTTTTGAGATCCTGCATGTAATCAGTGACAGAGCGAGGGCCTTTAGCTATATTGCGAAGGCGATCTTTAATTTGTTTCAAGTGTCCTTTGGAGGGGTTGGCATAGGTTTTTGCGAGGGTTTTCCAGGCGTCATAGGTAGTGGTGCATTGAGATATGAGTGGTACAAGGGGGGAGAAAGGGTACCAGCAAGAGCACCAAGGATTAATTTATCCTGGTGAAACCATGTCTTATATGCAGGGTTAGGAATAGGGGCGGAAGTGGTGGGTTTGGTGGCAGGCGGCGTAACAGGGGTGGTGGGTTCAATGGGTGCGAGATATTGAGAGGGGGCGAGGAGAGAGCCATCAATATACTGGAAGAGATCATGACCAAGGAGGGTTGCCTCGATTTGGATTTTCCAAGCAATACAGTTTGTCGAGGTTAACTTTAGAATATGAGAGAGAGAGACAACGATAAGGGGCACTACAAAAAAAGTAATTATTAGGGACTACCTTTTTTGGGTCGCTCGACTGGTACCGACCCTATTACTCTCTTAATAAGACGGCTAATTAGTTAATTTTTTTTAGACAGCCAATTTAATTAATGGGACCGCTAATTTTTTTTTAAAGCCCAATACATAATCACTAGGAAAAGAAAAATAATAATTAAAAAACAAAATGAAAAAATCCATCCCTAATTGACGCCCACTCCCCCACCTCTCCTGCACCTCCCCTTTACTCCCTCTCTCAATCCCTAAATTCATCGTTCGATAGCGGCTGCAAACCTCTCAATTCATCGTTCGATTTCTTCGTCCGCTTGTTCGATTTCTTCATCGCCGTTCAATTTCTTCATCGTCGTTCAATTTCTTCATCGGTAATACTTCGTTCGATTTCTCATCTGGTTCCATCTACCGACTAATAAATACGATCTTGTGTTTGTGTGTATATATAGAGAGTTTGTGTGTATATCAAGTTCCTCTAATATTACCCTTAGTATATTCAGCTTGTGAAATTTTGATTTTTTTGCTTGCAGGAACTCATTGATGTTGAAGGTGATGGAATGGCCGACATGGTATTTCGCTGCATTCAGGAAATGGATATTGACAATCGAATGATGGTACTGGATATGTTTAGAAATTTATGCATTTATTTGTAAGGGGTTAATTTTTATGTTGATACTACTCCCTCCGTCCCAATCTAAATGTTCAAACTTTCCATTTTGGACGTCCCATTTAAAATGTCCCATTTCCAAAAAAGGAAAGTTTTTTTCACTATTCCACCCACTCATTCTCTCTCCTACTTTACTTTTACACTCACAACATTCTCTCTCCTAACTATTCCTCCCACTCATTCTCTCTCCTATTTAATTTTTCATACTCACAACATTTAAACTTTTTCTCTTTCCTAACTCACTTTTTCTCTTTCCTACCTCACTTTCCTTAATTCCCGCACCGAACCCATTTTTTGACATTTAGATTGGGACGGAGGGAGTACTATTTATGAAAGGTGTATTACCATAAAAAATAAGAATGTGTTTTCTCTCAACTGAAATTGGTTGCTTTAAGTCTGAAAAGTTAGCGTGATTTCTTAACATAACCAAAACTTGGAAAATGTTTAGTCATGTTGTGTTGCTTGATTTTTGAAGGCTTGATTATCGCATCTGAATTTCTTTCATACTTGCTACGGTTGAAATCTGGTAGTAGTTCTAAATTTATGATGATGATGTATTCGGATCAGCGATGTGAAGTAAGTCGAACTAGTTAAATTATGTGTTTGAACTCAATGAAACTTACTTTTAATTATTTTTGTGGGCGATCTACTGTAGTAAGTTTGAACTCAATGAAACAACCACCTTGTTCGATTTCTCATTTGGCAGGGTTCTAAAAGTCTCGGTTCATCTGCCCAGGTGAGCCTTTAAACATTGTGTAGTTCTTTTGTAGTACGGATTTTTGTCTCTTAAAATAATTTTCTTTGGTCATGGATATTCCTAACTAGAATGCCACAGACTTAACCTGACTTAAAGCTCACGTATGTCTTGGCAATTTTCTGAATGAAATGATGTTGATTACTTTGGCAGGACATTACGAGGCTTCTAGGATTGAAGTCAATACAGGCCAAGTTAAAAATCGTCAATAATGTCAGTGGTATTATTAAGCCTGGAAGGTAAGCACACAAAATGATCATAATGAATGGTCCTGTTAGAAATTTAGCTCTTAATTACTACTATAAGACGAACCTTTGGGAAGTTGGTGAGTATTTCTCTGTTTTTCTTTTGGATTCTAAGTTCTTGGTTGATATGAATAAGATATTACGACTACAAGCCCGTAATCTATTGGCAATCACTGCATGCGCATCAAACATTTCTCTCCACCTTGACACAACTATCTATTCATTCTGGGTTCTCTCATTCCGATATCATTTACACTTATGTCTTCGGCAATGATTAACTCACTGATCCAAGACTAATTGAGCTCAGTAAGCTTGATGTCGTTTTGTTACTTTTGAAAATTCGGAAGTGGTCATCACTCTGCTCAAGGATGTTTATGGTTTCTTACTCTTGGAATATGGTTCGTAAGAGTATATTTGTTTAGCTTTTCAAGTAAGGTGGTTTAATGACTTTTTACTTGCTTTACTTTGTTCCAGATTAACTCTACTGCTTGGCCCCCCAGGATCTGAAAAAACTTCTTTGTTGAAAGCACTTTCAGGAAATCTAGATACATCTCTCAAGGTCTCACACTTATTATTCTATATCTTCTGGATTATTATCAACTCTGTAAAATATTACACACTCGCGTTTGTATCACTTAGATGCTTCTTGCCAAGAACACTTCACCGTCTCATGCATGATGCAATTTGTATCAACGTTATTTGATTTATGCTAAATATAAAAGCTAGGAATCTATCTGCAGTTTTAGTCTCCCTGAAGTACTTTGGTGTTAGTTGGCATTTGCCTGTAAGTGACTAATTTTTAGCAGTGTCTTATTGTTTCTTTTTGCTGTAGTTGCACTTTTACAAGCTATATAAAGTGACAATATTTGTGTATGTAATTCACTATTAGTCCGCTCCAACCACTCCTGCACAGAACTCATGGGTAATCAAATAAAATGTATTCTTTCTTTTTATAGGGAGGAGTCAGAAGGCAAACTCAAGGGTATTTTGGGATACACCGAAGATGATGTGGTGTCCACTGACTTTGTTGGTGACAGCAGGTAAAAATTATGATAGATTTAGTTGTATTACTTTTGCGTTCCCAATTGAGTCGATTTGCACCTTACACTTGATGGATCTACTTTATTCAGGTCAAGCATCTTTGATGCTAAATCCGGAATTACTTTGAGCCCCAACTTTGTGAAGCTTGTCATGTGGTACGACAATGAATGGGGATACAGGTATGTTTTTCTTCCCCCCCCCCTTTTTTTTTTAAGTACTCCCGTCCCATTGAACAATTCTCATTTCTTTTTAGCTTTTTAGGAATGGGAATTAAGGAAAAGTTCTAATTTCTTTCTTCCTTTTTTTAGTATTCCCGGCCCATTGAAAGTTCTCATTTCTTTTTCTTGATAATTTCATACTAGTATCAAGTATGGCTCCTTTGACACTTTCTACTTTTTATCTTTCGTGCAGCACCAGTGTTGTTGACTTGATCTGCCACATTGCCAAAGCTTGAATCTCGACCTCCATTGATTGCTGCGAGGATGCTTTCCATTTTGTTGTGCCTATTAAGTGTTAGTATGGAATAACATTAGTCGTTGAATTGAGTTTTTAGTTTTGTTTGAAATAAGATTGGTACTTTGTATAAGACTGACTGGTGTAGCATATTTCGGCTCCCCCTTCTTGGTTGTGTATATATATAATTAGTTGAAGATTAGTAGTGTTTGATAATTAATGGTAAATATTCACATTTTGATACCAAATTTTATTTGGGTCGTCTGTATCCGACCTAATTACTTTCCCACAAAAAAAATGTGATTTTGGCGCAAAAATATATTTGGGTCGGGAGATAGGGTCCCTAATAATTTCCCTAAAAAAAAAAGGGCGCCAAATATTATTTGGGTCGGCTATCTCGTCCCTAACAATGGGTACCAAAAACTATTTGGCTCCAAAAAATTCCCGCAAAAAAAAAATTATTTTTTGTAGGGTCGGCTACTTCCCGTCCTAAATACAGTATTTGAGACGGTGACGGGGGTCCTAAAACTTTTAGAGTCGCATGTTATTTAGGACCCTCGTTTCCCGACCTAATTGCCGACCTAAATAGTATTAAGGACGGCAAATTGACTATTTGGGACGGGAAAGTGCCGACCCTAAAAACTCTGTTTCTTGTAGTGAGGCTTCGTTGGTTCGGCGGAGTTAGGAAGAAACAGGGGGGAAGGGTCGGCGGCTGCCATAAGAGGGGAGGAGAGCAGGCCGGAGAAGGAGGGGGAGATATCCCGAAAAAAAATCTAGATTGGATCTAGGCTCTGTATACCATATGAAATAACAATATTGTGAGGAAAAACATAATTTTATTAATGATAATACAGGCATATATATACAAGCCAAGAAAGTGCTTGGAGCACAAGATATACCAAAACTCTATACAAATCTAGCCATAATTAACTACCAGCATTAGCAATAGGATTTACATAAGGAAATAAAATCAATTTACAACTCTCTATTATTATCTCTATCAAATACTACTCCTCCGTTCCAAAATGAATGTAATTTTTTTTCATATTTACTCTTAATCAATTTTTTTTCTTTTTACACTTATTTTGAAACGAAAGTAGTAATATAACTCAAAAAATTTGGGGGTCCTTCAAAATTTGAGGCCCGGAGCGACCGCTCACCCGGCACACCTTAAGAGCCGGCCCCGGTTATTGTAATGTATTCCTTTGCCGATCGTATTTATCTCATTCCTTTATTATTATTAGTGGTTACTAGGTTGTATAAATATTCATACAAACAATGTTAATAATAAAATTAGTCTATCACAATTGTTATTCTTCTTCCTATATATGGAAGAGTTCATCAATTTTTCTTCTTATCTTAATACAAAGTGCCCAAGTTAAGGTAGTAAGAACTCCACGTGACTTACATTTAACATTATTTTTAATAGAGTTTAACAAAATTATCAATTACATCAAAACTAACCTTATTTAACTTGTCATTATTTTTAAATAGTAAACATTATTATTTATTTGTATATTACTTGCATTATAGGAAAATTAAACATAGTTTATTTCCTTATTAAAATGCATGGAATAATAATTTTTAGACGTACTAATTTTGTTTTTCAAATTTAAACCATCAACTTTAATTAGATACGCCTAAAATCCCAACCATTAATTAGGTGAGTAATAAAGTACCTTTATTAACAAAGGTTAAGGTGGTTGGTTGTTTTGCTCCACAAACAATCAAAGATTGCGTTTAATTCTCAAGATTCTAGAGAAAAAGAAAGACAAAATGGTTTGACTTTTGAAGCATGACAATAGTTAGGGTTAATATTTTGAGTCAAAAAGATTAGTCCAAATACACACTTTAATTTTTATAATCAACTAGTATAACATGCGTTAAATGGACGACTAAAAACCTCAGAAACTAAATCGAAAGAGTTAATATATCTATCTCACTTAATTTGCATAACTATTATTAAATAGAAAGAATTATCTCAATTTCGAGTAATTAATATTATCAGCAACTCTATTTTTTTTTATTAATATGTGTCTTTAAAATAGTCTTTTTTTATAATATTATAACTCCATATTTTCAAATCATTTTTTTTATTTTAAAAAAGCATATAAAATAGCTTCTTTTTTTAGAAAAAAAACATTTGAAATAGTTAAAGAAATCATTTATTTATTGTTTTAGTAATAAACAAATAAATAAATAAATAATTTGTTACCCCTAAAAAAATTAAACTTAAATTTACTATGCAAAGTAATTATCCCAGTTTTTGAAACGTCTTTCTCATACTTTTCGTTTACAATTTTTTTTTTATTGTGAAATTTCATCTAAATAACACTTATGAAATTTAAACCTATATTATTTTTAAAAATATGGTTCAATAAGGCACTAAAAACAATTTTTATTTTATTCTTTTCTTGTAGTCATAATTAACAAATAAATTATCAAACTCAAAAGTTATGTCAAAAAAGTGGATAGAAAATATTTCAAGCCAGTTTTTTTTATTAAATCTACATTATAACTATTAGCTAATAAATTCATTTAGTTTGAAGAAAAGTTAATGAAGAAAAATAAAAAAAATTATAAAAATAAAGAAAAAGTTAAAAATTATAGATTTGAAGTTATTTCAACAAAAATATATCATCACATTAATCTAATGATATTACAGATTTCTAAACATAATCAATAACTATTTTCATTTAAAAACACTCTACATTTAAGAAAAAAACTCTATAAAAATATCTAAATATCATTGTTATACATAATCAATAACCATTTAAAGAATTTTTTTATTAGTTACACATATATGTTTGTTCAAATGTTTATTTGTTTGCCATTACAAATAATTCAATATTTATACACCAAAGAGATACAGTTATTTGATTGAACTTTCACCAAAAAGTTATAAAAATTAATTATCTTTATATTATTTTTAAAATTGCTATAAAATTAAAAATATAAATATAATCAATAACTATTTTTAAAATTTCATGAACATATATAAATATCATAAAATGATGGTCAATATTTAATATAAATGACAATAAAAATATTTTGTAACCTTTATTTTAACTTAAATTATTGTTCAAAATACATTTAAATTGACAACTAAAAAACTTGAAAGAGACAATATGAGTACTCAATCTCACCTCAAATTGCAAAACTTACCCCATTTGGTATCTCATTGGAAACTGCAAAATCCAAAAAATGGAAAACTTTTAATAATATAATGGGATCCACTTGTTATATTCACAACAATTATCTACTTATTATTCACTAACTCACTTTCTCTATTCTACCTCATTATCCACATTCAAAACACCTTACATACTCTCTTAATTATCGTTTCATAGCAATTTTTTTTTCAATTTAAGGTAAAACGGAATGAATATTTGATTTGCATGTTAACCATATACTCCCTCCGTCCCACCCGAATTTGGACAAATTTCCTTTTTGGGCGTCCCATTCGAATTTGGACAACCCAAAAAGGAAAGTTTATAATAATAAAAAAATGGGCATACCCCACTCACTCATTAACTCCACTCATTCTCCACCATACAATTTATTCAACCAACCACTATTAACTCCACTCATTCTCTCTCTTCATTTTCTACCACACATTTTTATTATCTTATTGTTATTTCTTAATCTCCGTGTAAAGTAACTTTGTCCAAATTCGGGTGGGGCGGAGGGAGTACAACTTTATAGAATAGCAGATATTATGACTTTTTAATTTGCTTTGTTTATTGATTTAATTAAATTGATAAAAATAGTGATTTTTTGATACTCCACAATTTTGACATAAGAAAATTTTGACATAAGAATCTAAATATCCTTCTATAATTCAAAAATTGTTATGAATTTTCTATCAAACATATTTTTGAAATTGCTTAAAAAAATATTTAGATTTTTATAAAATTATATTCAAAATTAATTTAAATTGATCATAAAAATCAAATATTTTTCTGAGACAGAGAGTAACAATTGGATAAACTCAACCACACAGTTGTAAAATTAACATAAAAAATGCTAAATGTAAAAAATATTTAAAATAACCTACAACATGGAACATTCCCTTGTTGCATAAAATTAATTTTATTTGACTATTCAAATATTTTTGGTGGATTATTTTCTTTTCCATTATTGTTTTTAATGAAAATAAGAAATATCGTAATGATAGTGAGAATATGCAGAAATTTATTCAAATATTTTGATAGTATAATTTAGAAAATTACAACAAGAGGGGTAAGTGTAATGTCGTCTCACATTAAAGTAAAGGGTCATTGGGTATTTTAAACTATTGTTATTTGGTTGTTCTCTCAATTCGCATGCAATCTACAGTTGCACTCAATAGATATACCTAGTTTGATATGATACAGTATAATACGAGACAATGGAATAGATGGTAGAGGGTTGCCTGCGCCCAAAAGCGATGATATTGTCAAAAACAGGTGTTATGCGTATACGGACATCCGACTATAAGTCCTCATCGCTCTTCTTTCTACTTTGAATTTGAATGACGGGTGAATCTATTTAAGCTCTTGATTCAAGTGACAGACAGATTGAGAAGGATTCATAATCCTTAAATATGAATTCCAAGCTGTAGGGGGGGGGGGGGTGAAACATGGTGTAGTGTAGTGTATTATGGTCAAGTAAGACTGAACTGGTTGTTCTGCAAATCAAAGACTTTCATTTTTCTTTTCTTTTCTTTTCTTTTCTTTTTTTTTTTTTTTTTTTTTTTTATAACTGGTCTAAATTCTCTCAATTCTCATGCAATCTCAAGCTTTAATACTGTTGCACAATTGTGTTGGGAAAATGACCCATATTACTAAAATCCTATTGGGTCACTTCCTCTGTTACCCCTCAGCCGAGATTTAAACTCAATACATAACACACCAGATACAAAATACCATAAGACACCCCCTCACTGGCAAAAGACTGAATTGCCCTCCTATTCAAAATTCCAGTCAGCTCTTATAGAAAGAATAAAATTCATACTCCGCCGATCAAATCTGAAAATTTCAACCATATCTGAAATTTTCAACCAGATCTAAAAATTCCGACCAGATCTATATATTGGTCTTCCTTCAGAAAGAGTGTCAGTTCACTTCTCTTTTTTCACTTCAACACTTTTCAGATTATTGATTTATCTCCGATCAAAAGTTCAGGATTTAGGTCCGAACAATAAAAACAAACTCAGACATCATCGAGGAATCCAGAAGTTTTAATAAAGTTAAATCACACGGTCAAGTAAAACCGGAAATATAGATCTACAAAAAAAAAAAACAAAAACAAATCAAAAATGAAGATCAAAGCTACAAAAACTGAAGCGAACCTGAGGAAGTCGCGCCTAGACATGGGCAACCGGTTCCCAATTCCGTTTTCGGTTTCAAACCGCCGGTTCCGGTTCTGGGAAAGGGGGGAACCGAGATGGAACCGCCAAATACCAGTTCCTGGTTCCAGTTCCTGTCTGCCGGTTCCGGTTCCACGGTTTTCCGATTCTTTTTTGTTAATTTTTTTGAAAGGAAATTGATGTCCAGGCGCTGTACAGGTGAGCGACCGCCCATGCTCAGTGGGCGACTGCCCATCACCAAATTCAAGCAACTCCATTTGAACTCTGTACAAGTGGGCGATCGCCCGGAACAAGTGGGCGACCGTCCAGCACCAAATTCAAGCAACACCAAAGTTTATGTACAAGTTTGGTCAGTGCACATTGGTCACTTCCTTTTCCTTTTCTTCTCTTTTAAGCCATCAAAACTGTTAAGATCTAACGATTTTGGATGAAGATGAATAATAAACTAATTATTTTAACAGATTTTATAAAAGAAAAAGGGACGGTACCCTTAAACTTTATTAATAATTGATAAAATGTTACAAGGGGGACAATCAACTTTGCCCTTTTATAAGTAAGGGAGGATATAAGAAACCTTAACCTCGTTCTTAGTATTTTACAATATTTATTTAAATTATAACAATCTAATCTAAACAAAAAAAAAAACGTAATATATAAAATAAAACAAAGTAACAAATTATATTATACAAATTAAACTATACTCCCTCCGTCCCATTAGTATTAGCACAAACACTGTTTGCGCGGGAATTAAGGAATATGATATTTTAATAAAATGTTGTGAGTGTAAAAGAATGAGTGGAGGGTGTAATAAATTATAATGGTGTTGTGAGTATTAAAATAATGTAGGAGAGAGAATGAGTGGGGTTGGGTGAATATTTTATTAATATAAAGTTTCCTTTTTGGGAGTGTGCGGATATTAGCGGGACGCCCAAAAAGGAAAGTGTGCTAATATTAGCGGGACGGAGGGAGTATAAATTACATCAACTTACATTGGGGCCATTGGGATTAGGCCATTGTTGTCGTCACTTCCCGATGTTGTATCAAAGAAATCTTCATCGGATGAGGAGAACTTTGGCTCTTGATCTCTTTTCTCCGCTTTGACCCAATCATTTAACAAATTTTGATTTTCTAAATTTTCGACCGTTAAATTTGCACGTTGTGGATCCGCAATATTTCCACCAATGCTAAAAGTGTGCTAAACCGAAACCGTTGATGCTGGAGAAGCAAATATTTCTCTTGCTATCCTAGAAACAATAGGATAAGAACTCGCCCTCTAGAGCGCTTTCTATTTCCATAAAAAGAAGTAAAAAAGAGTTGTCCGTTTCGCTAGTTTGACGAGGAGGAGCCTCACTTGTACTAGCACCACCATAAATTGAGTTGTACTCTTTAAAAATATTTAAAAATTCATTTTTCGCATCGGACAATATTTGATCAATATTTGAAAAACGGGAATCATTTGCATCAAACAAGTTGAGATAGTAATATGTAAGAAGTTGTTTCAAACCATCCATTCTAACCATTGGATCTAAAATTTTTGCAATTAAAAAAATACTTAGAATTGTCTCAAAATATTTCAACCATTTTTCCTTCATACTAACAATAGCTGGATCAATTATGGGATCATCTTTAAATTCACAAAATGTACTCGAAATAATGGTACTATGATCAACAACAAGTTAGAAGTAGGATAATACGTACCGAATAACATGACAGTGGCATCCTTGAAATTTTTCAACAATTTGATCATGCTTGCACAAGCACTCCATTGATGAGAAAATAGGGTGCATTTGTAACCAATGGAAGACAAAAACAAGCAAATTTGTTCCTTATAAAGAAAAGAATCAGCTAAAAGTTTATAGGTAGAATTCCACCTAGTTGTAATATCATTTGAATTTTTTTTGGGACGTATATCATTTTTCTTGCAATAGTCTCTCCATTTCCTTTGATTGAAACTTTTTCTCATAACAAATTGTATACCTCGTTTAATAGGAATAATTGAATCTTGTAAAGCAGATCGACCATCTTGCACACATAAATTTAAAATATGACAAAAACATCTAATATGAAAAAAATTTCCACCTAATACCGGTTTACAAATACCAATTAGCTCCGGTAAACTTGCAGTATTAGAGCTAGCATTATCAAAAGACATTGAAAAAATTTTAGTAACTAAATTATATTCTTGTAAAATACTTTGTAGTTTAAGTGCAATATTGTGTGCGGTATGTTCATCATCAAAATCTCTATATGCAATCAATCTCTTTTGAATGGTCTAAGAATTGATAATCCAATGACAAGTTACTTCCATATAAAAATGTTCACAACGATTATCACTCCATATATCCGAACAAATAGAAACTTGTTGAAATAAATTAGCAAATGTTTGTAGTAAACCATATTTATATTTCCCGACTATTTTTGCAATATCACGTGTGAGAGTTCTACGTGGTATTCTTTTTGCAGTGGGGTTAAGAGAGAGTTTAGCAAAATCTTCATAGAATTCATCATCGGCAAAACTAAAGGAAAGACATTTAACACAAACAAATTTTGCCATACCTCTTCTATGGTTTTGTTCACTATAATGAAATGTAGTAGGACAAGAAGAAGAAGACGTACCTAAAGCGCACATCGAAGAAGTCGAAACTCCTTGGAGTTGTGTTTGAGTTGGATCTATGTCATATTCGGTAGGATGATGAACTCGAACATGCTTGGTATAAGTGCCGTATCCATTGCCATCCCTCCAAGTATAAATATTTTCACAATAGTTACATATCACTTTCCAAACCTCCTCACCATGTTTGTCCACTCTGAACTCCTTCCTAAAGTGACGAATAAATATTGGGGACTTCGGTTCACGAATTTTAGGTTCATGTGGTTGACCTTGTCGACCGCCTCCACGAAGACCGCGACCCCTTCCTCTTGGTGCAGTTGGTGGTGGTACTGGTGGTAGGTTATGGGCATCACTTTCTTCAGTACTTGGAGTTCCTACAAATTGTGGTTGTGACATGAAAGGCAGTATTGAAAATTGTTGGTCTCCAACTTGAACCTCCTCATCTTCATTATTTTCCCATTGATTTCTCCCTGACATTCCCCCATCATAAAAGGGAATATCAGTTGGTGGTGGTGGTGGTGGTGGTAGTCGAGAAGATGAAGAAAGTTGGTTGTTTTTGCTCTTGCTATCCATTTTTTTTTATTAAATTTCTAAGAAAAGAAGACATGATGATGTGCATGAAAAGGGATGAAAATATGAAAAATGAGGATGGATAATGGAATAATGGTTGAAAATATGAATGTTGGTTGGTGAGTGATTTGAGCTTGAAAATTTGTAATAGATTTGAATTTGATGGTGAAAGTTAAGAGAGAATTAAGAGAGTTTTGTGAAAAAAAATGTAATGAGGTGAATTTGTATTTATAGGTCAAAGGTAAAGATTGTTTTTTTTTAATTACTGAAAAAGGTGTAAAAAGTCAAAAAAAGGGACAAATTGACTGAAAAAGCTGTAAAAATAGGGCAAAATTGACTGAAAAAGCTGTGAAAAGGGGCAAATTTTGATTTTGTTTTTTAATTTTTCGTAAGAACCGCCGGTTCTCCGGTTCGGTTCTCCGATTCCGGCTTCGGTTCTAAAATCGGTGGTTCACGGTTTTCGGAAATGTTGAACTGAGACTGAATCGAGAACCGGACGGTTTCGGTTCTTGTCGATTCCGATTCCTCCCGGTTCCGGTTCCGGTTCCGGTTCGATTCTCCGGTTCTTCCCGGTTCCGGTTTGCCCATGTCTAGTCGCGCCTACTTGCTTAAGATCTTGCGGATTCAGAATTCCTTGAATACTACCGCTACCGCCTCCAAATCCATCCATGGATGAGTATTTGTCGGATATGGCTCAGATCTAGGTAGAAAAAGATGTCGGAGTTGAGAGATATGGCGGTGCAAGTGAAAGAGATGGAAGAGAGAGGTGGGAGGCGGTCGTCGTCGGTCGCCGTTGTCGGTAACCGTCGCCGTAGACGGTTTGAGAGAGAGAGAGAGAGAACTGTGAATGTGTATGTGTGTGTGTGTGTGTGTGGTGTTTTAGAGAGAGAAGGAAGAGATAAAAAAAATGAGAAGATCGTTGGGAGGTGAGGGGGAATTTGATTTAGGAAAACTCTTTTTTTTTATAAAGTAAATGGTGTTTCTTTAAACGGCAATACATCTGTACACGTGGGCCCTATGAGAATTTTTCCAATCCTTAGAAAAGGATTACTAATTCCCATCGGTTAGAAAAATAAATAGTAATCGCATATCAATTAGAGATGGGAAAAGTGAGTGTGATTCCCCAATATAAATAAGCTTCACTAGTTAGGGTATTCATATAACTTGAAAGAGTTAGCATATACCTACAATTTAGAGAGAGAAATTGTATGTTTGTAAGCGATTTGTCAGGATATTCAAGAGTGTGTCTCCTTTCTTTTAATATCTAGAAATAGTGAATTTATATTTTGGGTAGAGTAGGCTTTAAGCCGAACCACAGAACATTGTATTTCTTGTCTTTTTTTCGTGTGCGTGTGTTATCTTTGGTTTCTCTTGTTGTGATTTCTTGTATAGGTGAGAGATCCTAACAAATGTTATCAGAGCCATGATTAGTGGATGGGCCTGACACAGTGGACTGGGTGTGGGTGATATGTGGGATATTCTCTTGTGTGACCTCGCGAATAGCATATGGTGTGTGCCTTGTGTCGAAAGTCTTCATGATATAGGTGATCAGGCGGCATGTCCCGTAGATGGTAGATAGCGGTGGTACAAATAAATTTCACTGAAGGTGGTCCTTGGTTTAGGGAGGATTGTTAGGGTATCAACCCAAGTCACACATCGGCAATTTAAAGAAGAATTGTCTATTATATAGAGGTGTCCACCTACTTCATTAGTATAAGGCCTTTTGGGAGTTGACCAAAAAACAAATCCGTGTGGGCTAGGCCCAAAACGAACAATATCATACTAATGTGGAATGGTGGGGGTGGTTGCGGCCCTAACAAGTGGTATCAGAGCTTTGGTTCAAGAGGAGAATTTGCATCAAGATAAGATAGTCAAAATCGAATAAATAAGTTACAGATTTTTTGTTCGTTTTTTTCAGTGAAGTGGTGGGAAAATATGTGTAGTGCGTTCGTTCACCGTTGGATCGTGCTGATTTTTGGTGTGTAGCTTCGGGACTCATAGATATTTAATCTGAACGGTGGAGGTTAGATTTAGAGGTCCATAGCACTGGTAACTGATGTCAGACGGTAGCAGCAGTTTTGAAGAAATTCATGTTTTTGGAAATATGAATAGAGTGGGTTCAAATATCAAGTCCCGGTCTTTGATGGGAAGATGGATTTCACAGTGTGACAGATGAAAATCCAAGATGTGCTGGTTCAACAGAGTCTTGATGAAGCTTTGGAAGAGAACAAGCTGGAAGGAATGAAAGACGCAGATTAGACTAAAATTAAGAAGAAGGGCTTCAAGTACGATAAGGTTAACACTAGCTCCTGAAATTAAATTTAGTGTTTCGAAGGAGACAACACCGAGGGGTATTTGGGATAAACTTTCTAGTATTTATGCGTCTAAATCTTTGACTAATCGGTTGTTCTTGAAGATGGATTTGTATTATTTGAAGTTTGATGAAGGGGGCAGCTTGAATTACCATATTAATTCTTTTAGTCAACTAGTATGTTGATTGTCTAATGTTGATGAGACAATTAAAGACGAGGAGAAATCTTTATTATTTTTGGCTTTATATTACCCAAGTCCTACAATTCGTTTGTGCAGACGATGTTGCAAGTATGACTGATTTAACACTTGATAATGTTGTTAAAGCATTAAGGGAAAATGAAAGGATGACGAGGAGTGATAGCTTCTCCAATGGGGATAAAGTACTAGTTGCAGAGGGTTATGAACGAGGAATGGGTTATAATCGTAGTGGCACAAAAGGGAAATCAAGGTCTCAATCAAGGGGAGATAGAGACATGAGTAAAGTTGAGTGCTTCTACTGTGGAGAGATTGATCATATGCAGATGTGTTGCCTACAATATCGTGAAGATATGAAGAGTTTATGCAACTCAAAAGGAAAGAAAAGGGTTGATGAGGAAAATGTCAACACAGTTGATAGTGATGATGGAGACTTTCTACTTACAGAGACTGTAGTTGTTGCTAATGTGACGGAAGAGAAGAAGACTAATTGGGAGTTAGATTACGCTGCTTCAGTGCATATTTGTAAGTATCGAGCTATGTTTGACACTTTGCGATCAGAGGAAAATTTTGGAGAGATCAAAGTTGGGAATGAGCATAAATTGAAGATTGAAGGTGTTGGGAGTGTATGCTTCAAGCTTTATGATGGGACTGTAAAAACCTCTTTGAATGTAAAGTATGTTCATGGTGTGACTGCGAATTTGCTTTCAATAGGAGTATTGACATCCTGTGGATATATTTATGCCGGAAGAAGACAAACATGCAAAGTGTACAAAGAAAAACGTTTGATTCTTCGATTGATTAAAGGTACGAGGAATATTTGCTATTTGGAGGGACAATCCTTGCGTGGAAGATCCTATTGTTAAGACAAAAAGGAGAAGAAGAAGTTTGAGAAAAGAGTGCATTTCTCAAGTGTTGACGAGATTTTAGAAATTTTGGGTCAAGGGGATATTTGTTGGAAAATTGACCATATTAATAAAATCCTAATTTGGTAAGGAAAGGATTACTAATTCCCATATCGGTTAGGAAAAGAAATAGTAATCTCATATCGATTATACAGGGGAAAAGTGAGTGTGCCTCCCCAATATAAATATGATTCACTAGGATTTTCATATAACTTGAGAGAATTAGCGTAGACCTACAATTTAGAGAGAAAAATTGTATATTTGTATGCTGTTGGTGAGTATATTCAAGAGTGATGAGAGAGAATGTATGTCCATTCTTGTTATATAGAGAAAATAGTGAATTTATATTTTGGGTGGAGTAGGTTTTAAATTGAACCACGAAACATTATGTTTTTGTCTTTTTTTGTGTGCTTATATAATCTCTGATTTCTTTTGTTTGCGATTTTTTTGTATATGTGAATGATACTAACAATATTGGCCTAAATCTATATATATATATTAAAGTTGGTGAGGAGGGTTATGGCTTCGCCACGTGGACAAGTTTAGGCAAACTCTTGATTTTGGAGAAGCCACATCATCACTATCCCAAAATCTATATGACTTTTGATATTCTTCTTATTAGCTAATACTATTAGTTAATAATAATAGTTATTATATAGGTTAACTATTACTATTAATAGTATTAGTTAACTATAATAGTTACTTTATAAGTTAACTATTACTATTAATTGTATTAGTTAACTATAATAGTTACTATATATGTTAACTATTACTATTAATTGTATTAGTTAACTATAATAGTTACTATATAAGTTACCTATTACTATTAATAGTATTAGTTAACTATAATAATTACTATATATGTTAACTATTACTATTAATAGTATTAGTTAACTATAATAGTTACTTTATAAGTTAGTTATTACTATTAATTGTATTAGTTAACTATAATATATTTACTATATATGTTAACTATTACTATTAATAGTATTAATTAATTATAATAGTTACTATATATGTTACTATTACTATTAATTATATTAGTTAATTATAATAGTTACTATATAAGTTAACTATTACTATTAATAGTATTAGTTAACTATAATAGTTACTATATATGTTAACTATTACTATTAATAGTATTAGTTAACTATAATAGTTATTATATATGCTAACTATTATTATAAATAGTATTAATTTACTATACAGTTTAAATAATAGTATTATAGTTACAATATATGTTAACTATTACTATTAATAATATTAGTTAATCATAATAGTTACTATATATGTATATATATATATATATATATATATATATATATATATATATATATATATATATATATATCAAAGTAGATCTTTAATAATGTCAATGAGCATTTAGCTTAAAGACGTACTTTTCTCGGGAAAGTTAAGGGTTGGAACCCCCTACATTATATTTAAAATGTTGTAATTTGAAAAGAAATAGGTCGTTAGTTTTTTCATTCACTTTGTTAATGTCCATAAAAAATGTTGCATACTGACATAAATTATGACATAAAAAATAAGTGACATAAAGTATGAACATCAAAAATAAAATAGCAAAAATTGCTACATTGTTAGTCACAATGCAATTGTTATTAAACTTATGTGCAACAAAGTTATTAATATTGAATACAATTTTTCTAACTTTAAATGTTAAAATTTTGATTCATTTATAATATACTTATATTATAAAAAAATAAATCATAATATTAACAAATTAGTTTTCGTACAAAACACAGATTACCTACTAGTTTAAATTAAAAACGAAAATGGTTAAGAAGGTGAAACGGGTGTGTAGTCAACTGAGAGAAAGACACGTGTAGGAAAACAGCCAAGACTTGTTAAGCTTAAGTGGCGTCAATCCGTTTCTTTTCTTTTCCACCGTATTTAAAGCTCTTCTCTCTTCCCTTCCTTCCCCCTCACATTTACCACCTTCATCTCTCTCTCTCTCCTCTCTTCTTCCATACATTCATCAGAGAGAGGAAGAGAAAGAAAGTGAAAGGTCTTTTGATTCAGTTATCAGACATTGACACACACTTTCCGGTAAAATTATTAGCTTTCACTCATATTTTCTTTCATTTCTCCCTAGCTAGTAATTCTCTCTCTCTCTCTCTCTCTCTCTCTCTCTCTCTCTCTCTCTCTCTTAATTTGAATCTTTTTTAAGTCGTGTTCAACTTTCATGGCGGTTTTTGAACTCAGCACCTCTTCTTGAATGTCTTCTCCTAATTCACTTCCCCTCTTCTGAATAAGGTCAAACAAAGTCAACTTCTCGTTGTTTTTTTTCTTTCTTCCTTCTACTTCTCTCTCTCTCTCTCTCTCTCTCTCTCTCTCTCTCTCTCTCTCTCTCTCTCTCTCTCCTTTGAGGGTCAAATACCCTGAAGTTTCTTTTATATTCATGGGTTCTGCATAGTGAATGTTCAATATAATAACTAGGTTATAATTTCTTTTGTTTTTTATTAAAAAAAAATAAATCATTTTTAGGTGATTTTGAATAAAAATAGCTGACCTAACTAATTAACACTAGATTGATTTTTCACTCTTTTTTGATTTATTTATTGTTTTTGTTACAAGCGCAGTGAATTGAAGAAAAGGAGGAAAAAATGTATGGAGATAGCCAAGTTCTGTCAGGAGGTGGTGGAAATGAGGTTTCTTCAGAAACCCTATTTCCTTCTTCCTTCCAAAACCACAACAACTTCTCTTTCATGTCTAACCTTCTCTTCCAACCACGTCATCTCATGCTTAATCCTGTAATTTTCATATCTATCTCTCTCTCCTACTCCCTCCGTCCCGAAATAAATGACAAAATAATATTTAAATTTGCTCTTAATTAATTAGAACAAATTAATATTTTTTTTCGGTCATTAATTTTTAGACTGAGATATTACTTATTTAATCCTTTAATGATTTTATTTTTAATTAAAAATTCAGAAAGGTGAAGAAATGGTAATGATGAGAGGTGGTGGTATGGGCAAAGAAGAGATGATGGAAAGCGGCGGCTCCGGTAGCGACCACATCGAAGGTGGAATGTCCGGTAACGACGAGCAAGATCAAGCCGATGATCAGGCGTTACAACAGCCTCCGAAGAAGAAGAAACGGTACCATAGACACACCGCTCGCCAGATTCAAGAAATGGAATCGTACGTTAAATTATAATTATCTATTATTTATTTATTTATTTATTTATTTTGTATATAAGCACTTAATTCTAGTTAGCCCATGCCGGTCTAGCAAATTTTCCATAGCCAAATCATCATTTTGGCCCCATGCGGGTATCAAATTTTCCTTATATAAATTATCATTTTGGCCCGTTCTACACACTTAATTTTTGAAGCTCCCCGGGGATTTCATTTGAAAGGGGTCAAAATAATTACATTTCGGCTCCGTTTGTTTGGGGGAAAATATTTATTGGAAAATATGTTCCTCATTTTTCGGTGTTTGTTTCGCACCAGAAAATGGGAAAAACTTCATTTTTATCTTATTTTCCGGAAAACATTTTGCCGGAAATCATTTTCCGAAAAATATTTTACGCTAAACAAACGGAGCCTTCCTCTCTTTTTCATTTCATTTGAAGTTTTACTAATTTTTTTTTTCACAAAAATTAAATAAATTATTATTTATATTTATAAAAAATCTGTGGGAGGATTATTCTGTACTCTTTCTATTTCTATATGAATATCCATTTTCAATAAATTTGTATCTCAAAATAAATGTTATTTTTGCAAAAAAAAAAAAAAATCGTCCCAAGTTTTTTAATCAAATTTTTTCACTAATCATTTTATACTTGCAAAATTTAATATTTAAAAAATAGATAACATGAATATTTAGGCATATTAAAAATTTAATTATATAAAATCTGAATATTCTCAAAATCTCTAAATGAAATTTGTACATATATTTAGAGTCGTAGGGCGTAAATAAATATTTGTTCAAATCAAACCAAAGGGTGGTTGTAAGCGTAATTAAAATTTTTTTTTGAAATATTTTTCTTAAATTTTAATTATATTTGTTGAAAACAGATTGTTTAAGGAAAGTCCACACCCGGATGACAAGCAAAGGAAGAAACTAAGCCAAGAGCTTGGCCTCAAGCCTCGCCAAGTCAAATTTTGGTTCCAAAACCGCCGAACCCAAATGAAGGTGCGCCACCTTGATTACCAAATTGCTCCAATTTAAAAATTATTATTCCCACTATTCCAAAATGACCATTATATTTATTATTTTAAATTCATTAATGATTTATACTCCATCCTGTCACAAAATAATAAGGTTTTTAATCTAACTTTACACGAAAATTAAGAAAAAATAAATATTGTAAGCATAAAAAAGCACGTTAGAAAAGAGAAAGAGAATAGGCAATAGTAAGTGTGTTATTATTGTGAGTATAGCATTTCTCATTGTATATTTTATATAATAAATCAACTAAAAATCTTACTTTGAGAGGCCAAAAAGAAAGTAAAAACATTACTCTAGAGAAAATAGTAAATTTAACATTTTTGGATTTTTACTTTGAGACATTTATGATATAATAAGTGTCTCAATTAATTTGCCAAAATTTACGGGAAATAATTTATTTGCTTGAACAATTTAAAAATTGCTCAATGATCATTGTGTGACTATTTGTAACAAATTAAATAGGAAAATGAGAAATTCTTTTGACGAATTTTTTAATTTTTTTACAAGCAATTTAAAAACAAATAAATCACGTTCCTTTAATAATATGACCAGTTTACTTCATAATGAGATAAAGGTAGTGAAACAATTAATAGTTTATGTTGGCATAAAAATAGTACTTGGTCAAGAACAATCATTCAACATTGGAATGGTAGCTAATCATATCCAAATTAGGACAACAAAATTTGCAGTCTTGTTTCCAGAAATAGTATTGTTATAGTTATTGAATTTTTGGACAGAAATTGTACAGCCTATAATAATGTGTCATTTATAGTATAAATCACATCGATATTATGAACAGTTGTGTGAATAGTTTCTGTTAGGACCTAACTATGTAAGCCACATAGTTACCATAGGTTTTGACAAAGAAATATATCATATGTTATCTGACAGCCAAGATAACATATGACCTTGGACAGCTAAGCCATCAACTTCAATCTGCACTCCTATATATATATCAACTGGACAGCTATGATTCAAAACATCCCTCTAAGATATCACTCAAAACCTCTCATATACATTAATGCATCTAAATTACATGTGTAGTATGATGTATTACATAATGCCTAAACCTTCTAGATCAGAACTTAGCTCGATGCCTAAGGTTCTCTCACAAGCAAAGGTTTCACTCCTCAACAAAGCCTATGATCTTCAACATCAACAAATTATGAAGAAATCCCGTGATGACCAAGATATGCCTTGTCCAAATCTCTCCATACGTATGTTGCCGCCTCATCTCCATAAAGATCACATGCCCGGTTGCGTATTCCAGTATTTTATTCTCCAAATCAACAAAGGCTCTAAATGCAACTCCAACATGCATTCACTCCCTTGTCTCCTTGTCTCCTCCAACGGCTATTTCCTAGCTTATAAAAGGAACTCTCCAAGACTGAAGACACACCCCCCTTTTCTACACACAACTTCTACAAACCTTGCATCCAAACCTTCTCAACCTGCAACCAATAATCAAAACAATATTAAGACACTTGTAATCGATCTCGTGTGTATAAACCGATTTGTAAGAACCCCTTAAGACCGACTTTAAGTGGGTAGTGTGAATAGCTCAGATTAGAGCTTGATCCCTAATAGATCGTACTTATTAGGAAGAGGAAGTTCAAGGAACTTGCCTATCCAATCCTTTGTAAATCTTAACGGGAACTAGATTTAAGTGGATTGATCTCACTTGTCAAGGTTGACAAGTGAGGGTGGACGTAGGAGGAGCGAACTCGAACCACCTTAAAATTCCTTGTGTTCAATTGGTATTATCACACAACACACACACACATATACACACACATACACTATTCACTTGTCTTTACATTATTTCAAACACTTTTATTCCGCCGCACATTTAACTCCAATCTTTAAAACCAAGCATCCTCCGATGCCTAAGATTTCACCTCACTGCCAAACCTTAACCGCCTAACCTTTAATTTGATCTAAGCAAACAGACCTTTCAATTGGTATCGTAGCTTGTCTTCACACATAAAAGTCTAACAACTTGTGAAGGATCAACTACCAACCCACCATGCCTCAACCAAGAAGAAATAATGAGAAAGACATTCCCCACATTGATGATCATGATCATTTGAAATATATGCATCAAAAATCAAAACTTACCTTGATGCCAACAGATCCTGAACCGGTTTGCCCTTGAAAATGAAGTCACATATCCTCGTATCTGTTGATACAAATGGTGGACCTAGCAAAGTTAAATCTCCCGAATTCGGACTGATTCGTAAAGGCAACTTGTTAGTGCTAACCTTAAAGTCAAGAACATACTCCAAAAGAGTGTCAATGACTCTCTTGCTCAAGAAATTGCCAAGGAGCCAACCGCAAAGGCAGCTTGGGAACTCATTCATACCAAGTTCCAAAACACACTAGTGTTAGAACACAAAACCTATACAATCTTCTTAGACAACTTGACAACTTCAAATTCTACCCCGGTGAGAAAGTAAGTGCCGCAAAACCAAGGTTTGAAGACTTGGTAAGATCCATTGCCGATCATGGTAAAACTTTTGAGAACCAAGACTTGTGTCTCAAAATATACTCCAACCTTCCTCAAGAATATGAGAAGGTAGCTTTGCCAATAAGAGAAGGCTCGTAATGGAGCACCATGACCGTTGAACAATACTTTGGTAAACTTGAAGCCTATGAACTAGAAGGAATGATAAAACTTCAACCTCGTTCCCTCCATCTCACAAACTCTTGCCTTAGCCGCCCAAGAAACCACCCAAAACCAATTACCCAACAAGATATTGATTCTATGGTTCTTCTCTCCCTCCAAAAGTAAACCTTCCCTCAAATAACCTCTCCCAAGGAGATCTACCAAGCCTCATATCCATGGCCGTCGAAACACCTCGAGAGCACATAAGAAGTCCTTTTCGAGAGAAGCTATAGCCCATCCACCTCTCGATCAAGAGAACCCTAAAAAGAAAGTTGAATGCTTCAACTGTAAGAAGCTTGGACATTACTCCTCCGATTGTCCCGAACCAAGGAAACCTAAGGAAAGTCGACAGCCTAAGAAATTCTCATACTCTAAAGAGATAATTCATAGTTCAAGATGCAACTGCTACAATTGCACAAAGAAGAAGAATGAGAAGAATAAAGAGCAAGTATTGATTGCCGACTCATCCAAGTTCGGTGATGAGGAATGTGAGTACAAAGGACTCGAAAGTGAAGGAGAAGAAGCAATGATATGCTTGATGGCCGGAGATGATGAAAACTCGCACAATGAAGAGGATCTTGAAGCCTTAGTCTGGCCGAGGAACTAAAACAGTACCTCAATTCAATACCTTAAATAATGAAGAATTTAAACAATTAGTCAAGATTTCTTTATTAATTCAAATAAAAAGACACCAAACCGGCTTTGCTTCATTACTCACCGACAATCTATCCCAAAGTAAAACCATTGAGAACCTTGAAAAAGCCAATCAAGGTCCGAAAGTCCAAAACCTTATGCTTGAAAAAGCCAATGAAGATCTCGACACTATGAATTCCAAACTTCGGAAACCAACATCAATCTTGAAAAGGAAAATGAATCCTTCGTAAAGAAGTTTAAAACCTGGAACAGCTCAGAAGCCTTGACCCATTTTAGCTACAACCAAAGACACCCAAGTGACAAATCGTGAATTGGAGCTAACAATCCTACTATGTACACATATACCCCTCTTACCGATGAAAGGGCAATTGACAAAATGGTTCTTGAAAGCATGAACTATGTCAAAGTCCAAGAAAATGTTTATCCTATCCAAACCAAGGAAGATCTCAAGGAAAAAGGAAAATGGATGAAGCTAGCTCCACCACACCGATGTATCAACTCCAAATAGCCCCACTCACACCGACAAAACTCATATAGCCATGCTAAAACAAGCCAAAAGGAAAAGGAGAACAAGCAAGCAAAGGTAAATACATATGGCAAAAGAAAGGAATCAAGGAGCAAATGAAGGAGAACCAACCAAGACATGACAGACAGCAGAGGTCTCCTAGACAACCAAGACATGGTGGACAAAGCAGAGGTTTCCTAGATGTACCAAGATATGGTGAACAAATGAGGTCTCCAAGACAAAGAAAGATTCTATGATCATCACTCATATGCCAAACCTCAAAGACCTAACTGGCCATTCTCTAATGGAAGAAACCATGCCCAACACAATACCTCTCCTAGATCATCTCATAATTCCCCAAGCCATTCTCAGTTTCATAACCAAAATCAATTCTCTTCTCCCAACCAATTTCTTAATCAAACCCAACCTATTGCTCCTACTCCCTATATGCTGCAAATCATTGGATATTATAATGCCCTAAACCAAGATTTCTTGGAAAGAGAGCAATGAACAAAGCTAGGGGACCAAAGAAATTCTAATCCTTTGGACCCAAAAGAATAAAGGGTACCATAAATGTATTTTGTTGTTTTGTAGGAACCTAGGAAAGGAATATGGTACTTGGACAAAGGATGCAAAGCAGCACATGACTTACAACAAGGAGTGGCTACAACAATATGTCCCCAAAATGGTCCAAATGTAACTTTTGGTGACAATTCTCAAGCCAAAGTCAAAGGATCGTGAAACCTTGTTACTAAAGATATTATTTTCACTAATGTATCTTATGTAGAGGGTCTCAAGCACAATTTGATTAGCCTTAGTCAGATTTGTGATAAGGGATATCATGTTGAATGTTCCAAGAACCACCGCATTGTCAAGGATGTCAACAACAAATCAATCCTCACCGGAATAAGAAAAGGCAATCTCTACCTGTCTAAACCTTGAAATTGTGGATTCCTCGATGCCCATTGCCTACTCTCCTTCAAATAATCCGACATGTCTTGGTTATGGCACAAAAGATTAGCTCACCTAAACCCGAAAAGCATCTCAAAACTAGCCAACTCCAACCTAGTAAAAGGCCTACCCAAAATACCCTTCAAAAAGGACAAGTTATGCAAAGCTTGTCAATGTGGAAAACAAAAGAAAACCTCCTTCACCGCCAAAACCAGTACTAGATACCTCTAAACCTCTTCAACTTCTTCACATGGACCTTTTTGGACCTATCGTAACTAGATCTCTTGGTGGAAAGAGATACTCTCTTGTTGTAGTTGATGACTACACTAGATTTACTTGGATCATCCTCCTTGAATCCAAAAAGGATACTTTGGAACAACTTGTCAAATTGTTCAATAAAATTCAAAACCAAAAGGGTTTATCCATCATCAAAATTAGATCGATCATGGTAAGGAATTTGAGAACACCGGTGTTGAAGAATACCGTGATCAAAAAGGGATTGAGCACAACTTTTCTCGCTCCTAGAACTCCTCAAAGAAATGGAGTTGCAGTAAAGAAAGAATAGAACAATTTGTGAGGCAAAGAAGGTCTATGCCGTCGTAACACAACCTTCCCAAATATTTTTGGGGTGAAGCAAGAACCACCGCCGTCTATGTTCAAAACAAGACCCTCATCAACAAGTTTCACTCCAAGACTCCTTATGAACTTTGGAATGGAAGAACACCAACCATTTCATACTTCCATGGCTTTGGAAGTAGATGCTTCATACACAACAATGGGAAAAATAATCTTGACAAATTTGATTCAAAGAGTGATGAAGGAATTTTCCTTGGATACTCCAATACTAGCAAAGCCTATAGAGTTTACAACAAAAGAAGACTTGTTGTAGAGGAATCAATTCATGTAGACTTTGATGAAAATAATGACCAAAGTCACACCGAGCTATGTGATTTTGATGAAGCCGTGGGCAACTCGTATAACCTACCCGAGGTTTCTCCCGTTCATGACCCCTCTTGTCTCATCCCCGAAGAAGATTCACCTTCCCTTCCTTATATAGTGCCCAAAGACACAAATAAACAATCAACTTTGCCCGATGTACCATGAAACCTCTCTCAACAAAGAAAGGTGCATCTCGATACCATGATGCATCAATTAACCTTCCTTCATCCAATCATCAAAATCCCCTTGAAGAAGACCCTATCCAATCCGATAACAACTCCTCTCAATCAATTCCTCAACCCGAAATCATTACCCACATTATCCCTCCAAACAAAAACATCTATATAGATCTTCCTATACACAAAATGGACATACCACCTAACATGCCTGTTCTTGACTCTCTAATGAGTGCCTTCATCTCCCAAATTGAACCCAAAAAGATAAATGAAGCTCTTCAAGACCCAGATCGATAGAAGCAATGGAGGAAGAACTAGAGCAATTTGAAAGAAACAAAGTTTGGAAGCTTGTTCCTAAGCCAAAGAACCAAACCGTCATTGGAACAAGATGGGTGTTTAGGAATAAAATGAATGAAGAGGGTGTTGTAGTAAGAAACAAAGCTAGACCGGTTGCTCAAGGATACGTACAAGAAGAAGGCATTGACTATGATGAGACCTTTGCACCAGCTTGCAAGACTTGAAGCTATAAGGCTATTTCTTGCCTATGCTTCATTTAAGAAGATGAAAGTGTTTCAAATGGATGTTAAGAGTGCATTTCTAAATGGAGTCCTAAATGAAAAGGTGTTTGTTTCTCAACCTCCTGGATTTGAGCATCCCAAGTTTCCGATCATGTATATAAATTGGACAAAGCACTATATGGACTTAAACAAGCACCAAGAGCTTGGTATGACACCCTATCTAGATATCTCCTTGGTAAAGGATTTACCAAGGGCCATATTGATAACACTTTGTTTATCAAAAAATATGGAGATGATCAGCTTGCTCATCCAAGTCTATGTTGATGACATCATTTTTGGATCATCAAATGAAGACTTGTGCACCGAATTTGGGAATATTATGAAGGACCGCTTTGAAATGAGCATGATTGGTGAGCTTACCTTCTTTTGGGCCTTCAAGTCAAGCAAATGGAGGAAGGAATATTCATCAACCAAGCTAAATACACAAGGGACATGATCAAAAAGTTTGACATGCACCGCTTCACCGCTAAAACTCCATTGTCAACCACAACCAAACTTCATGCCGATCCCGATGGCCAAAGTGTAAATCCAACACTTTACAGAGCTACATTGGATCCCTTCTCTATGTAACAGCCTTCAAGACCCGACATTATGTTTAGTGTCCGTCTTGTGCTAGATTTCGTGCGAATCCCAAGGAGTCTCATCTCTCTCGTCGTCAAGAGAATTCCCGAGATATCTCAAAGGAACCCCTGATTATGGATTGTGGTATCCTACCGAATCCCCATTTTCTTTAATTGGATTCACCGACTCGATTATGCAGGTGTAACCTAGATAGAAAGTCCACAAGTGGTGGATGCCAATTTATTGGATCTAGAATCATTTCATGGTCAAGTAAAAAGCAAACCTCGCAGCCACCTCAACACTCGAGGCCGAATATATTGCCGCCGGTTTGTGTTGTTCACAAATACTTTACCTCAAAAGTCAATTACAAGATTTTGGAATTGAACCGTCCAACATTCCAATCTTTTGTGACAACTCAAGTACCATTGCCATGACAGAAAACCCCGTCCAACACTCAAAGACAAAGCATATTGAGGTCGACATCACTTCATCGTAGACCATGTTGAAAAAGGGAACATTAGTCTTGCTAAAGTGTGTACTGAAAATAATGTCTCTGACATCCTAACAAAGGCTATGGATGAGAGAAGATTTGAGATGTTAAGAGCAATGCTAGGCATGATTAATCTACCAAAATAAAACAAAAAAAAAAGGAAAAACTCTTATTCATTAGAACAAACCATTACCTATGGCCGCCTGTCAACAACATTGTCTGACAGCTAACCTTTTTCTCAATACAAAAGCTTCTTACCTATCAAAACCAAACTTCATTCCTACATTACAGAAATTCAAACACCTTAAAAACAAGCCTAAATCCATATTACCAAAAGCTTCATCAACCCTCCTTCTCATCTCAAAGAAGCACCTCTCGAAAAGCCTCGACGCCTAAGGACCGCCAATCCCGTTTATCCCATAGCCGATCTTGGAAGCAATCATCCCCATATCCTCTATCACTATAAATAATGTCCGGAGCTTGATATGCACTCTCTTTGATATCTCCATATCTCTCCAACCAAACAGGTGCCTTTCCATAAATGGATCAATTGCAGAGGTTGAGAACCGCAAAGAAGGACAAGACCCTCCTTGGCCACCACTCTTCAACCGCATTATAGGGAGGATACTCACTAAGTGGTGAGATAAAGTCAAGGTACTCGAAGAATTTGCACTTGCCTCGTGCAATGATAGCTTGATCGACCGAGGACCTTCATCCTCCTCACCATTTAGAGCAGCTGACTCAAACACTTGAGAAATTGAGAAAACAACTTCATATAGACTTTGGAAGGAGAACTTTGCACTCCCGCAAAGTTATCTCCAGCTCCTCAAGAACCGTTTGGCTAAGAGTTAGAGAATCCTCGGTGACAATGTGAATTCCTTGACAATATGAAATCAAAGTTGACCAATTTTTGTGTCAACCTTAATCCTTTCATCACCGTCAAGCTTCACTAGCTCTCCCAAGGTATAAACCCTTTCCACCTTGTCCTTAATCGCCTACTTGATTCTCCTTCTCTCTCCTTTCTTGACAAACTTAACCTTAGCCGTCGATCACCGGTTCCCCTTCAACTATCTTAGCCTTACCCTTACTTTTTGCTCTCTCTCAACCTATTTTCTTCACCTTCCAAAAGTGCTAATCTCTCCTCCTCCCAAAACTTCTTTCTTATCTCTCTCTCCTTCAACTCCTCCTCCTTATTGGGATCATCTTTTAGTATTTGATCCACCTCCCCGCTCCAAACCTATATCAGCTTTGGAGCCTATATGACGTAAACTCCTCTCAAACCTTGCCTCTCGTGTTTCATCTACCCTTGGACTTTGAAAAACAAGTCTCTTTGCAGCCTTAGCCATTTTGCTAGGACCGAACTTTGAAACAAGTCTTCCCATTTTCTATGAATGAAATGAATTTGGTAAATTTCTTCATCTCGAACCATTTCCTTTTATAGCCAAATTCGCTTTACCAAATTAGTGGCAATGATCATTCAAAATAGACTTGGCCGGTAATTAAGTCTCGATGCCTATGAATTTAGTTCTTGCCAAATCGAGGAAGTTTTGGAACTTGCCACTAACACATATCTATTAATGTCTCTGTTTATTCCCTCCGAAATTTCGCCTTTGTGTACGGGAATAACTCCCATGTTTTATGGGAAGTTATTGTACAAGTAATGAGTGGAGACAAATATCACTGTTCATGAACAGTTCCTCTTAAATGCAAATTTTAACCGTTGCGTAACTCCACGTATTAGCCGTTGAACTCCACCAATCCCCATATCAAAACTATCATTTAACCTTGCGATTTAATCCTCGCTAAACAATCACTATTCTCCCTTCCAAATTCATTCTTTGATTCCCTCTGTTTTTCTCATAAACCCTAAAAACTCTGTTCTAAGTTCAAACATGTCTTACCCCGAAGCCCATGGATACTTCATCAAACCCGAGTTCTATGAGCACAATGTTGGAGCTCTCATCAAAGAACTCTTGGAATCCAATCATCTCGCAATATGATGGAAGCTCAACCTCCTATTTATGAGAAGTCAGGCAGAGAGATTTTTATGAAAGGAGAAAGACAATCAACTGGGCAATCAAAACCACCATTGAAGGTACCGAAATCAATGTGACCCCCAAGATTGTGTCCAAGGTTTACAACATCCCTATCAAAAGCAATGGTGTTTCAAATCTCTCGGAATAGAAAAGACAACAACCTGGAACCATTCTACAAAAGGTTCTTTGACAAACCAAGTCAGCAATTATCTATTGGTTCAGACAAACCAATCAAAAAGAAGGACCTTGATTTGTTCAAATCAACCCTAATGGATGTTGTAATCAAAGGGTTTGATGGAAAGCAATCATCTTTTGATCAAATAAGCCCTAATGAATGGAAGCAAGCCCTAAGTTTGATAACCAAAGAAGTAAACTGGAGTGTTGCTTTACTTCACAACTTTCAATTAGCCATATCCCCCTCTCCTTGGAAATACAAGAAACAAAATCCAAGGATGAACAATTTCGCATTCATGAGTGGAATTCTCCATCACCTTATTCCAAGGTTGAATCCTCCCCTAAAGGATGAGTGGCTTGAGTCTCGCATCTCTAGTATCAACCGTAAGCTTCAACTTGAGCACCTTCAAACTGAAGGGCAAGAAGAAATTAGAGCTTGGGGACAGCTCTGAGAATTTTGATGAAGCCTCTCAGAGATTGAAAGAGAAAACTGAGAAGGATATGAAGATATGGCAGGGATTGGTAAACATGGTGAATGACAAAAGATCCAAGAGAAAGCATGACAAAGGTGTTGTCATAAAAGAAAGAGCTCAAGAGACTTCTCCAACCAAAATCAAAAGAAGAAAAAGCCTAGCCAAGATGAAGAAAACAGGAAAGGGAAAGAAGCTTAGTAAAGAAAAGCAAATTCAAGAAGAGATAGCTGTTGAGCAAGAAAGTGCTCAAGAAACTGACAAAGGAAAGATGGTAGCTGAGGAGCATGCTGACAGTGAAGATACTCAATCAGATCCTATCTTCAAGGATATTGATGAGTATGATGGTGAAGAAGAAGAAATCCCTGATGATGTGTATGCTGGTGAAGCTCAAGGTGATGAGTTTGATGAAGATATGAGAAGAGCTGTTGCTGAGTCACTAATGGAAGTGAGGACAGCTAAGGTTGGACAGTCATCTCGGGATGCCTATGGAAGCTTCATCTCTGACAGCCTAAGGTTGTCTCAAGTGCCGAAACCCCATCCAAGGTAACCTCTAAGCCTTCTCTTACTCTCAGTACTTTCTCTAGGAAAAGAAAAACAGATAAAGATGCTCCCCCATCCAAAAAGTTGAAACCAACCACTCCTCAACCCTCCTCATCCAAAGACCAATCTAGTTCACCTCATGACTCTGTGGCTCAAGGTATCCTAAATCTTAATCCCTCTAACATTAGTCCAAATGAGCCAAGTGTTGAAAAAGATAGGGGGAATAGCTCTAGCTCACGAAAGGATGAGCCTCGTTAAGGGGGAATAAAAGTCCTATGTCTCCCATTCTGACAGCCTATCCCTCTCTCAAGTCAAGAATCACCCTCTCGATAGTCCCTCGCATCCTTCCCCATCCCCGAAAACATTTTCAAAGCTTCAAGGACTTTCCTTAGAGGATCCCAAGCATGTCCCCGCTGTTATCTATTACTTAAGACAAGTGCTAACAGAGGAAGAAACCCAAAAAGCCTTGAAACTTATCAAACACGTAGATTTGGCCAAGAAAGTAAGCATTCCCGCACCCGAACCCATTCCCGCACCCGAACCCATTCCCGCACCTGAACCCATTCCCGAACTCCGAACCTCAATCCAAGTTTGTTGAATCTGTTCAAATTCAAGAACCTCATGTTGTTACCCAAGATACCGAGCCCCAACCCGATCTTGAAACCGAACCTCAACCTAATCTTGAACCCGAACCTCAACTCTGGTCAAGAACCTCAATTTAAACCTAGTGAGCCCGATCAAAACCAAGAAACCGTTGATCCCTCCCTTGAATCTGAAATCCTTCCTACTTGTGAACCTTGGATTTTAGATTGTGACATTGACTTTTCCTTTCCCTCTATCATGGCTGCCCACCAAAGATTGAAGGATATTTCCCATTTCCCGAAATTGCCAATCCTCACCTAGTCTCCAATCCTTGGCCGTTAAGCAAAAATTCCATTATGATTCATGCAAGGAATAGATGTGGCCTCATAGTGTTTGCCCATGAGGAATGGAAAAAGTACGTAATAGCTCTTCCCAACTCCTTCTTTCACAAAGCCCCTTACTACCCAACTTCATGGATATCTCTACCATAATAGATTGGGAAATGTTGTTCTCCCAGCCTCCTCTCTTCAAATATCAATGAATGCATTTATATGCCTTCATCCCCGGTGTATGCCCTATGCATTGAGCTTGCCAAAGAAATGTATTGGAGGATTTGCCTCAATAAATCCATTATCGTGCCATGGCTGTCATTGCAAGACCAAGCCTCGATGCCTATGTTTCCCCCTTCATCTTCGCACCCTCCTCATTCATCCCCCTAAACACAAGATCTCTCCAAACCAACCTTCCTCCAAACTTCAATCCTTCAACTTTTGTGCCCCCATATCATGTGACCATTACGTACATGCAAAGATTTACAAGGTCAATGATAACCAAGATGAGACACATTTTGGAAGTCTCAACTGTGTCAAAATTCGAGAGGAAGGCCTCCAAAGGAAAGGCCATTGAATCGATGAAGAAGCCGTGAACCTGGGGAAAAAGAGCCTCTGGTGGTGCTCCAAATGTTATTGTGTCAAGTGATGATGAAGATAGTGCTCCCTGATGAAACAAAGATCAACTCTCAACCTCTACCGTTCTCACTGTCTCAACCGATCCACCTCTACATCAAACTCAACAACCCATCTCTCTTCAATCAAACCCCTTCTTTTCTAACCTATTTGCAGGAACAAGGGGTCAAAGCTCAAAACCAAAGAAGGCTCCCTTATGGGGTACTATGAGATTGAGAAATGATGAAGAGCCTCTCGTCCAAAGTCATTCTCAAGGAAAGGCAAAACCAAACCTTCACCTATGATGATGAGATGAAATGGGAATGGAACAATGAGATGTACTACAGAGGTGTTGAGGACAAGATGAAGAGAGTGCTACTTGCGTAAAGAGAGGAGATCCTTGCAAAGAAGAAGAGAAAGAGATGAATTTTCTTAAGAAAATGTTATGTCTTTTTGGATAAGTCCTCTTTTAATCCCTACCTTTAATTCCTGCTTTTAAAAACATTGTTTATTTTGGATAATATGTTTTGTTTTAAAGACTCGATTGATTGAATCAAGAAGATTGTTCTCATCTTCATTGGTATATTCATTCTTGAGTATCTTGCGGAGTTATATCTTTATTAGATATATTACTTTGCCAAAAAGGGGGAAATTGTTAGGACCTAACTATGTAAGCCACATAGTTACCATAGGTTTTGACAAAGAAATATATCATATGTTATCTGACACCAAGATAACATATGACCTTGGACAATAAGCCATCAACTTCAATCTCGCACTCCTATATATATATCAACTAGACGGCTATGATTCAAAACATCCCTCTAAGATATCACTCAAAACCTCTCATATACATTAATGCATCTAAATTACATGTGTAGTATGATGTATTACATAATGCCTAAACCTTCTAGATCGAACTTAGCTCGACGGCTAAGGTTCTCTCACAAGAAAGGTTTCACTCCTCAACAATTTATGATCTTCAACATCAACAAACTATGAAGAAATCCCGTGATGACCAAGATATGCCTTGTCCAAATCTCTCCATACGGATATGTTGCCGGCTCATCTCCATAAAGATCACATGCCCGGGTTGCAGATTCCAAATATTTTATTCTCCAATAACAAAGGCTCTAAATGCAACTCCAACATGCATTCACTCCCTTGTCTCCTTGTCTCCTCCAACGGCTATTTCCTAGCTTATAAAAGGAACTCTCCAAGACTCGAAGACACACCCCTTTTCTACACACAACTTCTACAAACCTTGCATCCAAACCTTCTCAACTCGCAACCAATAATCAAAACAATATTAAGACACTTGTAACCGATCTCGGGTGTATAAGGCGATTTGTAAGAACCCCTTAAGACTGACTTTAAGTGGGTAGTGTGAATAGCTCAGATTAGAGCTTGATCCCTAATAGACTGTACTTATTAGGAAGAGGAAGTTCAAGGAACTTGCCTATCCAATCCTTTGTAAATTTTAACGGGAACTAGATTTAAGTGGATTGATCTCACTTGTCAAGGTTGACAGTGAGGGTGGACGTAGGAGGAGTGAACTCTGAACCACCTTAAAATTCCTTGTGTTCAATTGGTATTATCACACAACACACACACACATATACACACACATACACTATTCACTTGTCTTTACATTATTTCAAACACTTTTATTCCGCTGCACATTTAACTCCAATCTTTAAAACCAGTTAACCTCTGACAGCTAAGATTTCACCTTAACTGCCTAACCTTTAATTTGATCTAAGCAAACAGGACCTTTCAATTGGTATCAAAGCTTGTCTTCACACATAAAAGTCTAACAACTTGTGAAGGATCAACTACCAACCCACCATGCCTCAACCAAGAAGAAATAATGAGAAAGACATTCCCCACATTGATGACTGTGGATCATTTGAAATATATGCATCAAAAATCAAAACTTACCTTGACATACTATTCCACATTGGAAATTGACAAACCTTGTCTATGACATATAAAGATCCTGAAGCACTCCCTTGACACCAATTGATTTTAAGGTGAAACTTCAGACTTTAACTTTAAGAGTATTATACAGATGGTACAATTTCTTTCTACCTTTTTCGAAAAAATGAAATAGTCATTTTGTGAGACAAACTAAAAAAGAAAGACGAGATTTTTATTTGGGACAAGAAGAAATGTTCAAATGTGTACATTATGTCCTTGCATTTTCATTTTTATTTTTGAATTTCATGGAAGGTATAATTCTTCATGGAATGTAGCACCAGTATTATGTTTTCCAAAATAGTTACAGTATAAATAAAAATAAACTAGTAAAAAGGAAGTTTTATTGAACATTTTTGTCACTGTGAATTGAAATTTTGCAGGCACAACAAGACCGGGCAGATAACACTGTACTGAGAGCAGAGAATGAGAATTTGAAAAGCGAGAATTATCGTCTGGAAGCTGTGTTGAGGAACTGCCCTTCTTGTGAAGGTCCAGCTATATTGGGAGAGATGACTTTTGATGAACAGCAACTTCGCCTTGAAAACGCTCGTCTCAAAGAAGAGGCAAGTTATATACTCCATTCTAAAACGGTCACATTTGACTAATCAAACTTCTTTTACGCTATAAATACAATCTTTTTAAAATAAAATTAATCTCATTTTAATAGTTGATATGATTAAACTTCGACTAAACTAAAGAGTAGGAAAAAATAATTATCCAAATGTCATTCTAAAACTTCTTATTGATATACCATTGAAAATATTTACAGTTTGAGCGTGTTTGCTACCTTGCTTCACAATACTGTGGCCAGCCAATTCAATCAATGGGAGTACAAAATCCTCTTCTTCCCAATCCCTTGGACCTAGACATGAACATGTACACAAGACAATTCGAAGATCAAATCCCAGATTATAACATGATCCCTGACCCAGTGATGCCCGAAAATTCCCATTTCCCAGTTGGCGGCCTAATCATGGAAGACGAAAAACCCCTCGCGTTGGAGCTAGCAATGACATTTATGAATGAAATAGTGAAAATGTGTCAAACTGGGGACCCACTTTGGGTACGAAGAAATGATGGTTCCGGAAAGGAAGCTCTCAACGTTGAAGAACATTCTAAGATGTTTCCATGGCCAATGGGTAGGAAGGAGATTTCTAATGGGTGGAGGATTGAAGCTAGTCATAATACTGCTGTTGTTATTATGAATAGTATCACTCTGGTTGATGCTTTTCTTGATGCCGTAAGTATAGTTCTTTACTCGTTTAATTATACTTTTTAACATTTATTTTGCAATTTTATCAAGATTAATTTTTTTTTATTACTTAGAATAAATGGATGGAGCTGTTTCCTCCTATTATTTCAAGAGCAAAGACTCTTCAAGTTATTACTTCTGGGGTCTCTGGACATGCTAATGGTTCACTTCAGCTGGTAATGACTAATTCACTCATGCTATATATATAAATATATAAATTCCAGGATAAAAAATCTTGGTTTTTTCTTTCTTTTTTTTATACAAAATAAAATCTTATTAACAGATGTATGCGGAAATGCAAGTTCTTTCACCATTGGTGCCAACTCGAGAAGCCCATTTCCTTCGTTATTGTTGCCAACAGAACGCAGAAGAAGGAACTTGGGTCATCGTTGATTTTCCTCTAGATAGCTTCCATGAAAACTATCCGCCTTCTTTTCGTAGATACAAAAGAAGGCCTTCTGGCTGCATCGTTCAAGATATGCCTAATGGATACTCAAGGGTAATCATTTTTTTCTAGCTCATTCTTAACTTAGAGTCTTTGATTCATTGTAAATTCCCTTATTCTTTATTTTATACCCTTCTTTGATTTTTTTTAACATGACCAAATTAGAAAATAATTAAAAACAGGTGACTTGGGTAGAACACGCGGAGGTAGAAGATGAGCCAGTTCTTCGGATCATCAACCACTTTGTGAGTAGTGGTAAAGCGTTTGGTGCCCAAAGATGGTTAGCTGTTTTACAGAGACAATGCGAAAGGTTTGCAAGCCTAATGGCCCGAAACATATCAGATCTAGGAGGTACTAATTATATTTGAGAATTGTTATTTACCCCCCGCATTATTACTCAATATCCCCGCAATACTAAGTCTACCCAATATTCAATCCTAATCACACCACCCCTCTCCCTATTTTACCCCTTTCTTCTTCAGCCTACCCACCCACCCCCCATTCTCCAGCTACAACACTCCACCACGATTTTCCTCCCCCAAACCACCACCATCATCTTCCTGCTCTCCGGCCCTCTCCACAAAACCTCCCCCTACTACTCCGGCGCTACCTACTACCCTTCTCTCACAACCCATCTTAAACCCTTAGAAATCTAATTTCAATATATCATTCAATCATTCTCTCACCTTTTTAAATCATCAAATTTGTTAAGGCTTACCTTCGAATTGGAAACTGTTGATTAGTTATAAAGAAGATGTCAAGTAGCAAGCCATATGTTGCCACCGGCATCGGAGAAGAATTTTACAGATCTGGAGCAAATCTGGGGGGACGATTATGGCATGTACAGAGATTATTACCTCTGGATTCTAGCTTTAGATTGATATTAAGGTCTCTAAGACGCTCTTATAACTGGGCCAAAATCGATTTTTTGTAGCTGGTATTGGAGTTGTTCTTGAGAGAGGCCGGAGAGGAAGATGATGATGATGGATAGGCTGAAGAAGAAAGGGGTAAAATAGGGAGAGGGGTGGTGCGACTAGGGTTGAATATTGGGTAGACTTAGCTTTGCGGGGGTATTCAGTAATATTGCGGGGGTAAATAACAATTCTCTTATATTTAGCATTTATATATATATATTTCATTTTTATTTTCATTCTACTATTAATCTTACATATTTTCATAACATTTTATAGTGATGCCATCTCTGGAAGCACGAAAGAACTTGATGAATCTAGCTCAGAGGATGATAAGAATTTTCTGCTTGAACATCAGTGGTTCACGTGGTCAATCTTGGACTGCCCTTTCGGATTCTGCTGACGATACTGTCAGAATTACGACTAGGAAGGTCAATGAGCCGGGTCAACCCAACGGGTTAATCCTAAGTGCTGTTTCCACTACTTGGCTTCCTTATCCTCATTGCCATGTCTTTGATCTTCTGAGAGATGAACGCCGCAGGACTCAGGTTAGTACATTGACATTCTGAATTATATTACTTTTCTAACCTCTGGTTTTAACCATCTATTACTTTTTTAGCAGGTTTAACCATTATACTCTGCATATGCATTCACTATTACCAAAAGTGGGGGTACTTGGTGCATATTTTTAGCAATTTTAACCATTATTTTTTAAATTTTTGGGGATACTATAATGTACAATGAATACTATGGTTAAAACTGCTAAATATTTACATAATTAGTTAAAACCGAAGCTTGGTCAAATGATGATGCTTTAGAATGTCAATATAGGCCTTTCTTTTTCAAGAGAATGAAATTAGTACCTATAGAGATTCTTAAAATCTGGGTGTTGTATGTCTCAGATCGACGTTCTTTCAAATGGGAATCCATTGCATGAAGTTGCTCACATTGCGAATGGATCGCATTCAGGAAATTGTATCTCGCTCCTTCGCGTAAGGTTTTTATGTTTTTTTCATCTTTTAGCTATAGAGTGTATTTCAAAGCATGACTTAGTTCTTGTATTCATTGTTCAGGTGCCTAGTAATTCATCCCAAAATGTAGAGGTGATGCTGCAGGAGAGTTTTACGGACGAGTCGGGCAGTCTAGTTGCCTACACCACCGTTGATGTGGACGCCATCCAGCTAGCAATGAACGGTGAAGATCCCTCCTGCATTCCTCTCCTTCCCTTGGGATTTGTCATAGTTCCGGCCGAGCACCATTCCGCACCCGAATACGGAAATCTAACCGACTCCGGCAGCTGCCTCCTCACCGTTGGACTCCAAGTCCTCGCCAGCGCAAATCCCGCCATTAAGCTCAACCTATCAAGTGTGACAGCAATCAACAACCACATTTGCAACACCATGCACCAAATCACCGCCGCCCTTAGCGGCTACAGTAGTGGCGGTAATTGCGTCGATAACGGTGGCTCCTCCACTGAGTTTCCACCGGCACCACCAGTAAAGGAAATGGATCAACCCTCCACCACCACACCTTAGTCGTCCATGCACCCAAATCTTTCTTCTCCAAGTGGGCATAAACTAAGGGTATTTTGGTCATTATTGGTTTTTGTTTTTTGGACTTCAAACCCACAAAGAACATGCATAATTCTAAAATGGGTACTTTGGGGTGTTGGGTTATTGTGTGGGGATATAGGGAAGTCAAGAGCGCACCAGATAAGATCCTTGATGGCTAGATTGGTTGGGTTGACCTTGACCAG